>JAUMHI010000035.1:2015460-2032052 GCA_032359435.1 Enteromius unitaeniatus
CTATCTATCTATCTATCTATCTATCTATCTATCTATCTATCTATCTATCTATCTATTTATCTATCTATCTATCTATCGTTCTATCTATCTATCATTCTATCTATCTATTTATCTATTTATCTATCGTTCTATCTATCTATCGTTCTATCTATCTATCTATCTATCTATCTATCTATCTATCTATCTATCTATCTATTTATCTATCTATCTATCTATCTATCGTTCTATCTATCTATCATTCTATCTATCTATTTATCTATCTATCTATCTATCTATCTATCTATCGTTCTATCTATCTATCTATCGTTCTATCTATCTATTTATCTATCTATCTATCTATCGTTCTATCTATCTATTTATCTATCTATTTATCTATCTATCTATCGTTCTATCTATCGTTCTATCTATCTATTTATCTATCTATCTATCGTTCTATCTATCGTTCTATCTATCTATTTATCTATCTATCTATCTATCTATCTATCTATCGTTCTATCTATCTATTTATCTATCTATCGTTCTATCTATCGTTCTATCAATCAATCTATCTATCTGTCTGTCTGTCTATCTATCTGTCATTCTATCTATTTATGTTCTATCATTCTACTGTTCTATCTATCGCTCTATCTACGGTAAGTTCAGTAGTTAATGAATATCTCTTTGTTGTTGTGAATGGATTTAAATGATCTTGTTGAAGTTCTGCAGTCTTCATTACAGCCAGTGCATCTTAGGTCATGTGTTATGAACGCAAAACCACAGAAAGCTGCTCTGAAGACCCTTCTCATGTCTTCCCTCGCAGCTCTTGATGGTCCAGTAACTGAGCTGTAAACCATCAGCTGCTGTGTGCATGCGAACGGTTTACAATAGTAACAGTAACTCTGCTGAGATCTCCATCGCAGTGAGGAGACTGCTGTCTTGTTCCATGCAGTTGTCAAATGTTCTTGTTTAATTTGAACATAAAAGCTGGATGTATAATGAGGAAACAGTAAAACGCTATATAACCATGTTTTAGCATGTCGGCTTCACAGAAGTATGTCATCCACCCCATGTGTCCTTTCTGTGATGTGTATTTACAGTATATGAAGCGGACATGCAGACAGCACATCTGCAACACGTTACATTGAACGGCAGGAACAGATAAACGATTTCATGCGTGTTTAGCACAGATCCGATGCTGGGCTAAACTGTGTGTGTTCACACAAAATAAATCCTCCTCAGGCAGATTATCAGAAGAACAGAGCGTCTCACTTGCTGTTTGCAATAGCATGCTACCATACTATTCCAACTAGTTCAAAGTGTAGTTTGAATTAAGCGTTACAAGCCTTATAATGTCGCATGCTGTTTTTTGACAGTAGTATGTAGAATTTAAGCCGGAGATGTCCATCTGATGTCACTGGTGATGGATCCTTCATCCTGTTTAAGGTGTGTTTACGTCTGGAGCGCTCAGATGAAAGCTCTCGGCGCTCGCTGGTTTGGGTTTAAGGTGCAGTAAATCTGGTAAGATCAGGGGAAGTTTAGACTGCACAGACAGGCTGTTGATGGTACTGAAGGATTCAGTATGTGACAGGTGTCAGCGGGACAGAGGAACACTTCATGTGTTTATCAGCTCTGCGTGTGTGTGTGTGTTGTTTCCACATCCACATCCAAACACTCGTCTGTCATTACTCATCACTAAAATAAACATTTGAGGTTCCTTCTTCCTACACATCATTCTCCATTCTCCGCATTTCCGCTTCTCTCTGCCAAAGACTTTGCGTACAAAAATACTAATTAAAGAGTGCAAAACAGTCTGCAATTAGGCTTTTACTATTACTTATTTTTTTATTTTCTTACTTTAATTGTTCTTTTTTTATGTTCATTTATTTATTTCATTAAATGCATTACAAAACAGTAAAAAATAAAAACAAATGAAAAATATTTGTACGATTTTTTTAGTCTTTTCTTCCTTTTTTAATTTTAGTTTGTCAGTTTAATAATAAAATAAGATAAAAATAAGATGCAAAAATAAAACAAACAAACGTAAGCAAATTTGCATCGCACAATTTTTTGCTTCCTTTTTTTCTTTTATTTATTTAAAGAATATTCATACAAAGATGAAAAATACAAAAAAGAAAATAAAAAACAGCACAAAAATAAAATACCAGTGTATTTCTTTTTTTCTTTCTGTTCCGGTTTTAAATTCCACATTTCTTTGTTTATTTGACATTTCTAACAATTATTCAATTCATATTAATAAAAAAAGAATAAATAAATTGTCTAATATATCTTTTTTGCTTCGTCTAAATTTAGTAACTCTACCTACTTCAATTGTACTTTAACCTGCATACTATTCCTTCTTTACTTGCTTTATATTTACATTATTTCTGCTTGCTTTACTGGCATTCTTCCTTAAATTACTCTTACTGTATTTGCTATACTTACTTTCTTTGGATACTAACTAACTGTATCTTAACAAGGCTCTCGGTAGCGTCAGTTCATCAGTGTTTCTGTCTCCCGTCACCCGGCTCTTCAGAGTCGCTCTGAGGCTTGGAAAAGCAGTGGTAAAGTTTGGAAGTGCTGAAACATATTTAGTGTTTTTAAGAGATGGCCATTAGCATGAGTGACAGAAATTCATTTGGTTTTTATTGCCAAAGTTTGACTGGACTGGACTGGACTGGACTGTAAAAACCATGTGTTCATGTCCAGATGCCAAACTCCTGTCTTTCACTCGCTTATATGAAGACGACAGTACATCAGTATTTATAGAACTGACTCCTATAATGACGTTTCCACCTGGTCCTCTCTGCTCATATAATGACATGCTCAGTTGTTGGCGATTCTTCCCGTGGCGCATTCATTGATAAATGCGAAATAAAGAGCTCGGACAGAGACAGAGAGCTTGAGGAAAGCCTGTGAAGTGCTGATGGTTTAAGAAGAAGTGGTTTAAACACAGGCAGACCCTGACCCCGTAACCAGAGCCCACTGAATCTACACCACGCTTCTGTCCTGGGATGTGTCAGATGTCATGAGATATCACCTACACTGGGTTCCCACAGCCCTTTTAGAGTTGATGCCTGTAAGTGGGAGAACGTCATGAAAAAAATTGTTGTATTTCTTCACAAAATGAAAATTGCTTGAAATGTATAAAGAAAATTAATAATATTGGGAACACTTTAGAATAGGTAACACTTGTTAACTATTAACTGCAACTTTCCCTCCATAAATGAATTGTTAGTAAGGTTAAGGTTAAGTTTAGGAAACGGGTAGGATTAGAGATGGAGAACAAAGTCATGTAAAATAATGCATTAATATGTGCTAATAAATGGATAATATTACAGTAATATGCATGCTAATAATATTTTTGAGAATTGAAGATTTTATTGCATGGCAAGTTCCTCATCAAATCCACATTATCCTAATTCTTAATTTAAAAAAAACATATTCTCCTGTCTTATAATATGCATTAATTGTGCACATCAAATATGATATGCTTAAAATTGCACAATATTTTGGAAAGAAAAGAAAAATGTACTTAATCATGAAAATAACGTCACAATGTGAATTTTTTTTTCTGCAAAATATATTTTCCTGTTTATAAAATCCTTATGTATGCATACAGTATGTTTTACTTATCTAATAATTGTTTTAATAATTGTTAATGGTTTGCACATTTTACTTTTACTTGCTTGCTTGTTTATTTACATAAAGAAGTGTTTTAATGAAATGTTTAATGTTTAATATTTATTTGCTTCACATACTTTATTGGCACACCCTGCACACTTTCTGCTTTTACCTTTGTACTTTCACTTGCTTGCTTTATAAACTTACATTGGTTCAAAAATACGCTTTCCACAATATATGGTTGATCTATTTCTTATGATTTAAGCATGGCATGACAGACCCATAAAACTGTGCTTTAAATGAATTATGTCATTAAAAATAGACTTTTTGCAAAATATATTTGATCCTTTTAATGTTGCTTTAAAAAAACATCACATGTATATATTCATTGATTTATTTTACATATCTATAAAGTGTTATATTTAACGTTTCATTCATTGCTTTCATTATATTAAACTCTCAATGCAAAGATTTTCCTAAAAATAGACTTTCTGCAAAATACAGTTTATCTTTTTCTGGTGTGAAATATGAGCCAGACCTGTTCTTGTCGCACTGAAGCTGATAGGATGAGTTAGCCTGACGGAGAAAAAGCCCTTTATCCGTGTGGATAGGACTAGTGTGAAAGAACGGGGGAGAATTAGAGCGAGAAAGACTGTGATGACAGTCAAAAGAGTTATATCAGGTTGAGAGAGAGAGAGTGAGTGGTTCGTTCTCATGGGAGAGGCTGGGAATCTCTGCTTTTTTTCTTAATTTCAGTGTTTCTCAGCTCTCAGTCACTGCACATGTTGACTGGCACATATAGGAGGCACCGCTGGGCACCTCTTTTGTGTGGCCCCCTAGGAATTCAAATAACAGGATTTACCACACAGAAGACTTGACTCATTTGATTTCAGTTTTACATTAATAGAATATGTTTCTAAACTAACATGCTCTATAGCCTATCGTAACGTATTTTTACTTCACGCAAACAAGTATTTTTAAAGACGTTTTTCTTGTTACAAAAGATTCTGTTTCAAATAAATGTTACACTTTATTTTGACAGTCCACTTTTGACATATAACATTGTAACTACATGCCAACTACATATCAACAAATTCTCATTAATTTGCATTTGCATGTCTACTAACTCTCAGAGTAGACTGTTACGGTAGGTTTAGGGTTAGTAGAATAAGTTAAAATGCACCTGAAATGTTTCCGCAGACAGTCTACTAATACTCTAATGACTGCTAGTTAATATGTAGTTGCAAAGTTACTTATACACTGTTAAAACTAAATCTAAAATTTACGGTAAAAAAAACTGCAATTACGTTTGCCGGAATTTGTCCGTTAAAAAATACGGTAACAGCATTTTAGGTTTTACGGTTTTAAGTCCCCAAATGCAGGTGGTGAAGAGAAAGTCACATGATGAACCAAAGCCCATCACAAGCAGCTTTTAAATAAGAACATCTATAGAAGGAACTGAGTGTCATTCACACAAACACTAAACACCATCATGTTGACACTCATGAAATAAATGCTGTTCTTTCTGTGTATAAAAGAATCCTGGAAAAAATATGTATCACTTTCAAACAGCACAACCATTGATAATATGAATAAATGTTTCTCAAGCAAATTAGCGTATTATTATGATTTCTGAAGGACCATGTGACACTGAAGTCTGGAGTAACAGCTGATAATTCAAAACTTTGATCACAGGAATTAATTATATTTTTACATATATCCACATAGAAAAACTATTAAGCTATTTCAGTCTGCAAATATATTTCACAATATTGCTGTAATTTTTGTGTATTAGACTTTCTTTCAAAAGAATAGAAAAAATCTTTCAAATCCCAACATTTTCATGGCAGTATTTATAATTGACTTACCTGCCAAGTTTAAATTTGATTTATCAGATGCATTAAGAAATGCAGGTGCAGCAATAGCACATGATCGGTGAGCTGTGACTGAGCTTTATTCGTGTGCTGAAAATCGCTCATTGTATTCGGAGATAGGGTATATTTGTAGCAATAGCCAAAAATACATTGTATGGGTCCTTTTGACAAAAGTAAAGTAAGTAGTAGTAGTAGTAAGTAAAGATCATGTTTCATGAAGATATTTAGTCAGTTTCTTACCGAAAATATATTAAAACTTAATTTATGATTAGTAATAAGCTTTGATAAGATCTTCGTTTGCACAACTTTAAAGGTGATTTTCTCAGCATTCAGATTTTTCTGTACCCTCAGATTCCAGATCTTCATATAGTTGTATCTCGGTCAAATATTACCCCATCCATCCAAATCATGCATCAATGGGAAGCTTATTTATTCAGCTTTCAGATAATTTATGAACCTTAATTTCTGAAAATTAACACTTACGACTGGTTTTGTTGTCCAGGGTCACATTTAAGCAGATAAGCAGTGCTCTCGGTACAATATATTGCACTGGTCAGTGCAATCACTTCCAATATAAGTTTTAAATGATAATAAGTTTTTATTTGCATAATATATGTGTTTTGTGTATATTTATGTATATATGAATGCACATACAGTATATATTTTGAAAATATTTTCAAATTATATTTATATTCATGTATTAGATGTATACACATAACATTTTTCTGAAATATAGACATGCACGTCTCTGTATTTATATATTCATAATAAATATAAACAGCACACACACACACACATATATGTAAGAAAAGAACTTATCACGAATAATCCTTTGACAGCACTAATGTAAATATACATATATAGATAGATAGATAGATAGATAGATAGATATGTGTGTGTATGTATTTATATATGCATAATAAATACACACATATATTATGTAAACAAAAACTAATTTTTAAAGTGATTATTTGCAATTTATCATTTGACGTTACTAATGGAATTGCGCTCTAATGCCCTGTTTGGTAAACCTGGCCCTTTAAATCTAGTCTAGGTAGTCAGTGTTTGTATGAGACCTGCTGCCTCTCTCAGAGTTGTGTGGTATGTGTGGAATGAGCAGCCTGATCTTTGTGGTTTGTTCGAGGTATGATCTCAGCAGCTCTCAGCAATGATCGCTATGTGTGCGGCCTGATGTCTTGGCGTGTGCATCCAGGTATGATAAACACTTGACAGGTTAGCGCACCATGCTCAGGTGACTGATCCAGTCTGCTTTAGAGAGAAAAGACAGGAATGGAAGGAGAGGACAGAGACGGCTGGATGGAGGACATGTGGTGTGTGTTTGTATGTCAGACCTCCGTGGCAGACAGCTGAGGTGATGTTCATAAACACACACACACACAAGCTGCACACATGGTGACCTTATCATGCACTCATCCAGAAACACACACGCAGCAGATAGAGACAGAAGAAGAGAAACCGATAGAAGACACAGTGGGTCATGACTTATTTTCTTTGCTCGAGCTGTGTTTATTTTCAGCTCTGTTGCCAGATGTTTTTTAATGCCAGCAGTGCCTGTTGCAGTACATTAATACAATTGAGACCCAGAAAACAAACGAACGAAGTCGACGAACAACCAGAAATGCACACAGGCTGCAACAAATTGCTGAATCTGTCACTTGTGACCTCTAGTGTGTGTGTGTAGCGCTTGTTTTTATGTGTATGTGGTAAATAGAGTGTAGTATTTAGGAGGCTTAGGTTAACTAAGTTGTTCATTGTTGTTCTACTGAGGCCGAATTCATGAAAAACGTTCTTAGGAATAAAGTTTTGTAAGAAGAACTGCCTTGAGGTGTTTTTGATTGGGATGATTTGTGAGTTTCTGGCAAGAACTGCCTTGTAATCAGAGAACAACAAAACCTGTGATTTCCTTCTTAAGAAAAACAATGAATGCGTGTTAAATAATAAAATCAATGACAAATTCTTAAGAACTTTTCCAAACTTCCCCTTTGGGACATTTCAGTTCTTATCATTTAGCTTAAGAAATGTGTTAAGTAATATTTTTGTTAATCTGAAGCTGAATCTGTATTGAGCAGTTTCTTTGTCACAAGCATGTGTTGGAAAACATCATCACTCATCATAAGTGGAGCAGATGACTGTCTGTGTACACAGTTATTGATTTAGTATCTGAGATATGATTTTATCGATGACTGTGTTATCTGACGTCTGACTGGAGTAATTTGTGCAGGTACAGACAGACTGGGGTTTAAAATATGAGTAGGAGTGGCCCACCAAAACAGAGCATATGACATAACTAGTTGAGAAATATAGCTTAAAAGTTATATATTTTTATGTGTGGCTTCTATGATATACAGTATATTTAGATATTTATGTTCAGTGTTAATCAAGGCTGCATATAATTGATCAAAAATACAGAAAAACGTAATTTGAAATATTTTTCTAATTTAAAAGAATTGTTTTCTGTTTTAATACACACACACACACACACACACACACACACACATATATATATATATATATATATATATATATTAAACTAATTTGTTCCTGTAACGTAAAGCTGAATTTTCAGTATCATTACTCCAGTCTTTAGTGTCACATGATCCTTTAGAAATCATTCTGATATGATGTTTTGCTGCTCAAGATACATGTTTCATTATTATCAAAGCTCCATAGTTTTAAAACTGATACTATTTCATGCATTTTAATCTGACCCCTACGCAAATGTATAAACAAGATTAATCATGATTAGTTATTGTAATAGTTTTAACGTTGCAGAATCTTTTCAAGTGCGCTCTGTGCGGATCCTGAGGTTGAGAGAGTGTATATCTGGACACACAAACACACGTGTGTGATGATCTGCAGACGTCTGTAGGACCAGTTGTCAGGATTATATTGTTTGGTTGGTTTGTCTCTCTGTGTAGGTGAGCGGCAGATTTACGGTTTGCTGTTTTTAGTGGGAAGGGAAGGATAGATGGTTAAGGGCACGGTTTACAACTCTGACCCGACTCTGACAAAGATAGACACATACGTTGGTATAGGCTGCAGTACGCTTTACTAGAACATACTATTTCAGTCTTTCAGGATTGCACTTTAATTCAATCTCAGAATAAAAGCGTTCCTTTTGAAACTGCTTTTGTATCTTTATTTCTAATTGTCCACTTTTGTGATTATTTGAGAAATTTCTAAGTGACAAATTGCTGCGGTTATGCAGCTCTAATGCACTATACTTAAAAAAAAAAAAAACGTAAACTGTACAATAAAGAAAGGCAGCTGTGGTTTCTAAAACTTTACTGTAAAAAATACAGTACCAACATGTTAAGTTTACAGTAAGGATTTTTGCAGTAAAATCAAACTATTAAGTGATATACTGTAATGTTAATATACAAACCTAAAATACAACACCCCATCACCGGTAACGAACGTGAAGCAAAAACAAATTGCGGTAAGCATAAATTTGCTAAAATAAGCTGTAACATACAACTGTAATGTGCGTAACTAAAACTGAGTTACTGTAAGTGATTTTACACTTTTTTTTCATGATTTTACAAGAATTTTCAGGAATGGTAATTAGTTTCCATGGTAAATTATTGTTCTTTCTGCTCCAAAAATGTTAATAGTATTTTAATTGACTTACCGTGAAATGTCCAATTACATATAACAGCAAAGAAACTTGCTGTTAGCTTAACAGGTTTTCACCACATTTATAAAATAAAATAAACAAAAAACACCTGCGTAACGTCTTACTCCAGTACCTCACAACAAAGCTCTATCTGCACTATATCTGGCCTTAATATTTAGCTATTTGACATGTTTTACTCATTTGTATCTGGTGTTTAAGTATACCAGAACATTTAATTTACATTCTTACTAGACCGTTTTTTTTGCTCTTTTGAGGTTTTAAAGAGCAATTTACCGCAGTACTACTTTAGCTTGCCTGTTTATGTTAGTGGTATATACACGATGAACCTCAGCTCTGAGTAGATGTCATATTTAATCTATCACAAATAAAAGGAAATGCACACAATCTGCAGAGTAGGTTTTACTGTTGTGTACTTTGGGTTTCTGCAGACAAAACACGGCAAAACATTTCCAAAAAATTTCCAGTGGACAAACTGGAATAAAGAGCAAACCTGTATAACAGACTCCAGTGAAATTAGATAGGGCATCTACCCATGCATTTGCGAGTTATTTTGGCATGTTAGAGTGGTAAATGTAAACCTGAGTGCAGTATGTAAGAGTATCCGGACATGCACAGACATGACTGATGTGTGTTTGCAGCATGTGTGTGTTCTGCATGTCTCAGGAATGTGTCCATGCGATGTGTTTCCTGATCCTGCAGAGAGAGAGAGAGTGAGAGCAAGAGATATCAGCACACGACCCTCGGAGAGCAGAGACAAACACATGCAGATATGGAGAGGAAACTTTGCCACTGGAATGATTTCAGATAAGATAAAGCTGTGTCGTCTGAGCCCGGTCTCACCAGTATTGAATTGATACGCAAAAATGGTGCATATAATATGCACATGTTTCCCGTGCATATGCAGTTTTTACATGAGTTTACAAAATTTGTTGGCATGCATATGATACGCAGTTTTTGCATACGTATGATATGTATCTACCCCACAAGGGCCCAACTTTACTGTAAAAAATACATTTTACAGTAAGGATTTTCACAGTAAAATCAAATTATTAACTGATATGCTGTAATGTTAATATACAAACCTAAAATACAACACACCATTTTCGCATACATATGATATGTATCTACCCCACAACCCAAACCCTAGCCATCCCATATCATATATAAAAAAATAATAATATATAAAAATATTTAGAAAAAATAAAGCTTACTAAAAATGACAAATGCACATAACAAAATTACTAAAACTTAAACTAAAATTAGAATGGAAATATAAAAATGTGATAGTTATATATGGCTAATACTTTAAAACCAAACAAATCTTTTCTTTTTCACCAAAGAAAAACTGAAGTAAAAGCTGAAATTAAATAAAAATAATAATATATGATGTAATGAATAAAAAAAATAATGAAATAAAGAAATAAAATGGTAAATATTGTTTTAGCAACCAGCGTTAAAATGACTAAAATTGATTTAAAATAAATTAAAGCAAAAATATTTAAAATGTAAACTAATAAAATAATTGAAAAATAAAAAAATGAAATAAAAAAGAAGAACTAGAAAATATGAAAAGAAAAGCTATTTCAAAATATTAATAAATTCTATAATAGTCTATAAATAATGCTTATGTTCCATATAAAAAAAAAAAAAAATCCATATTGGATAAATTTTAATCACTGATAGGCACACTTTTAATCATCATGTTCATGGCAAATATTCAGTCTTCAGTCAAGTCAACATCAAATATATTTTACAATCCATTTTACATCTGTGATGTGACATTAGGGACTTTCTTTTATCCTCTGGGAAATGATAGGATCTTCATTTGGGGAACACTGCACCTGAGGTGGACAAAAAAAACACATTTTTGACATTGTTTCTCCATTCGCTGGTTACTCGTGCACAGCATCAGTTTGAAGACGTTGCGTAGAGCCAATTTTGATTTCATTTTGAAGACATTTTCTATAAAGCTCAGTGACTGCTCACTTGCAGGCTTTCTCCATTACGTGCTGAGTGTCGTTGTGCCAAAACAAAGCCCACGGTTCAGCGCTGGTCTACGTGCTGATGATGTGTCCCCTAACTCACCCTCTTCCTGGGCTTGTAACAGTATGAGTTTATGATGTTCTTGGCACAGCCGAGCCACGCTGTCTTGCTTTCTGAGCTAGTCTTCCTGGAGAAGCGCCACGCTCCGGTGTTTGCAGACCTAACCGGTGGCCCATTGCTTATACGTTAGTCTCTTTTAATTTCATACTAAAACGAGTTTGGCCTCGCTCCTGTTGGTGAGAAACGGGTTTAGCTTTAGACAAGTAGTGATGTCACTTTTTTTAAGTGTATGTAAAAATGCTTGACTGCATTGAAGTTATTTACAAAGTGGATCTCACGGAAAAAGATTCCCTTCACTTGTTACTCCATCATCGGCGTGATTTTCAGGCCTGCTTTGGAGGCAAGATTTATGGGGTTGCGGTCGTCCAACTGTATATCGTAGCCCGGCTGGTTTTAACCAGACCTGAACGCTTTTAGCTTGTGGCATCAAAGCTGAAATAATGCAACAAACTGCAGTTAGATGTGCTGAAGCATCTCAGAAGTAGTCCGTTTCTGGGAGTGCGTGACTAACACGTTCACAGCGAGTAGACGGGTCTCTTCCTGTGACCCTTTGCATCGGGGGTCGTTCTGGTCGTGACCTCCCGTCTACTTCCTCTACCCATTCCTGGTTCTTGTCCTCGGCTCTCTTCTAACTCGCTCATCTGGTTCTCAAGCTCCGCTGACAGGTAGTTTAACGCTTATATCCTGAAGTCCCTTGAAGTTAGTCGCCGTCTGGATTTTTAACGCTTAGCTGCTCGTTTCCGGGACTTTCTGGGGTCAGGCCTTGAACAATACCACACACAGGCTAACACTCGGATATAACACACCAGTCACCTTATTATTTTATGTTATACTGTTTATACTGTTATTAATTTATTCATTAAAAAAATACATTATATAGACATAAATAGTTGTTTAGTTATTAAAAAAAGGCTACATTTCATTTTAATTTAAATGTTAATTTAATCTTTTTAAACTATTTTTTCACATTTTTTGTCATTCTGCCAAAAAAGAAATAAGACATTAAATTTGAAGGCCTAAAGTTATGTTTACTTAATTTAAATAATTGAAAGCTAAATGCCATTTAATTTTATTCAAATGTAATTTTTTTAAAAATAAAATAAAAATAAAAAAAGAAAATACTTTTCTTTAATATTATATTTATCATTTCTGTAAAATCTAATTATTCTTATTCTACAAAATAATTCTATTCTATTCTTATTTTTATTAATAGTTGCATGTTATAGTTTTATAAAGGAGTAAGTTTGATAAAATGGCATTTTTGTTCTTTTGGTAGAGCCCTAAAGTTAAATATTTGTGTTTAGCTGCATATTGTATTAAATATGTATTTAGACACATATGTTTGTTTGTGTGTGTGTGTGTGCAATCAACATCTTTAACTCATTTTCTTCATTAAAGCTGACTAATTAATGATTTCTAACTCTTTTAACTTTTTTTTTTTTTTTTAATCCCTATGGAATGTTTTTTTCCGAAACCAAAGTCCTGTGTGGGTGGCTGTTGCACTGGTATCAAGCATCATGATATTTGAACGGATCCATTTAGCTAAGAAGGGACTTGTTGGAGTTGGAGTCTGTATCCAGACGGTTTGTGTTCCATGAGCGTGTGTTTATGAGGTCTGTCATGCTCCATTAGTTTATGGGACAGTCAGGGACACGTAAGCTGATGTTTACGGCATTTCTTGCAGAGGTTTTCCACTGCTTTTGCTTCAAAAGTCAGATTTTATGTTGTATGTGAGATGATGTCTCAACACAGTACCAAACATGGTTTACCAAAGTAAAAATCAATTCAATATTAGTGCTGTCAATCAATAAAATGTGAATAATAATTAAAAGAAAAGTATATATTTATTATGTATATATAAATACACACACATGCATATATATATAAACAAAATATATATATATATACAAAGATAAATATATACATGTAAATATTTTCAAAATATATGCTTTATGTGTATGCCTTTATTTGTATGTAATAAATATATACAGTACACAAATACTTCAGTCAATCGCGATTAATCATTTGACAGCTATATTAAATACAGTAATATTACCTGCACAGAACCAACATTAAGCAAAATTATGAACGTGACATAGAATCAAAAGCAAAATGGACATGGTTTAGGGTTAATATTGTTGATTTATTTATTAAAAAATGTCTATTTGCTGTTTTCTGGTTGAATGAAATGATTTGTTTGATTTTGCATTCGTTCCAGATAAACGTCCAGAGCTGTTGTGTAACACGAGGGACATTCAGGGACAATCATTTCCTTTTTAGGGTTTTTTGTCATCTTGTATAAATAGGATATAAAGAGCTTGGTATTTAATTTTGCCATCGACGTTATATGAAACAGATTTTTTTTTTCGGTTGCGGTCGCGCTAAAAAGCAGAAGTGGGTGGAATTGTGTCAGGCCAATTTTGTTTTTGCTGGTTTTATTGTTGTTCTGGCACTTTATTACATGAATTCTTTGTATGATTGTGAACATGAAGGCTGAGACGTCTCTTCATGTCATCAGTTCTTAGTTCTTTTGTGTCTGTGTGTGTTGTCAGGTGTGTTGGCCTCCAGTTGAATGTTCCTCACCTCATTTGCCCACATTCTTCCCTCACGGCCCTCGCTGCCTCTCTAAGCTCTTTTAAATGAAGTAGCTGGCGGATCGCAGAGGATTAGCAGAACTACTGACCAGGCCGGCAAACTCTTACACTGACTTTCTGAGCGTGTCGAACACCAGAGCTGGTCAGCATATGTCTGCTTGTCATGATGACACGCTGGAAAACCGATACTCTGCTAATCGCTCTCTTAAACCAGAGACAACATGCACATATACAGAAATGGCTTCTTTTTATTGAACGACCCACTAATGGTTCTGCTTCACTTTTATTAAAAGAGGGAAGAGAACTTATGATGTCATAGAAGAATGTTGTAAGTTCCATATGATGGAATAGTTCCATATGGAACTGTAGCTGAATTGTTATTTTAAAAACAGAAACATTTACACTATTGTTGGGTCAGTAAAATGTATTATTTGTTTTTGGAAGAACAAATTAAGCTGATCAAAAGTGACATTAAAATCCTTATAATTTTACAAAAAAAAAAAGCTTCTCTGTTTGACTAAAAAAATATTATAACAATAAAATGAAGCAGCAAAAAATAAGAAAACATCAAATCAGCATATTATTATGATTTCTAAAGGATCTTGTGTGACTGAAGAAGTATTAATGCTAAAAATTCAGATTTGCTTCATAATAAAACACATTCAAATAGAAATAGTTCTTTTAAATTCTATATAAATATAATAAAATAAAATATTCAATATATAAAAAGTTTCAATATCTCATTTTGATGATAATTTTTATGAGGTATAAAGGGGGGCTATATATATATATATATATATAATATTATTATTATTATTATTATTATTATTATAATAAAGCAATATATAACAGATGAATATATAATTCTATTGTTACAGCATGCCTCCAATTCTCTTAGATGTTATTAAGGTTTCACAAAATAAAACAGACGGAATAAAGTGTAACGATATTAATAAACCCATTATTCTTCCGCCAAACAGTGTAGTTCCTCAGAAACGGCTGTGGTTCCAACAAAGTAGTTGCTGAGCAACACACACATGTAAACAAAGCTGTATGTTTGTAGAGTCTTTTACAACAGCTTCAACCAGAATCATCCGTTTTATTACAGCTTTAATTGTGTTCGTTTTTGGTATTGTCAGTGTTTAGTTTATTTTACACCCCAATATGTTTGGTACAAACACCTCTTGTGGTACTGTGTCTTTGTCCAGGTTTGGGTTGTCCCAGGTTGTAAGGTGGGCTGTTTGTTCTCGTATCAGATCTGAATTTGTTTCCAGAAGTCTTGTGCCACACACACACACACACACACACCTGTTTGGCAGGACTGATGCTATGTGTGAGAGAATCACGGGTTCAGGGAGCCTTATTGTTTCTGACTGACCCTCGTCTGTCCCAGAGATATACTTTAAATTCCTCTCACATTTCCTGCTCAATATTCTGTCTCTCATGCAAATATGTCATGTTACAGGAGTCTGTAAAGTAGTCCAGGTCTCCCAGCTCGTGCAAGAGGAAGTTATCATGTTAGATGCTCATGAAACTGCTTTTTCTCACTCTGCCACGAGTGTGTGTGTGTGTGTGTGTGTTGTGGGAGAATGCAGAGAAATGTGAGTAAATATGATTTACTGCTGATAGGGACTGATGCAGTTCAACTAGAGTTACACGCGGCACTCAACAGCCCACGTCCTTCCCAGAAACACACATGTACACGGGCCCTGAGGCTCCAGCTCTTAAATCATACCGAAAAGCACTCATTACAGCAAATACTTCACTGCAAAATACATAATGACGACTCACAAGCAGTGTATCAGTGTGATGTTTGTGACCTCAGGATGCAGTCAGAATACTTTTTCTTTTGTAATATGTGATTTGAGAAGAAAGAAGAACTCTAGAAGTGTATTGTCGTCTTTATTGTTGTGTTGTGGTTGAGTTACAGAGAGGTGTGTGTGTGATGGGACAGGTTGAGATCCGGTGACTGAAGGCAGTGGAGTGTGGCAGTGGCTTTCTTCAGCGCTGTATACCCTCCAGACCAGCTTTATTAACTTCCTCTGTTACTGTGCTTACTCATGCATACTACATATACTCATACTCGTACTACATTACTTTAAGGTTTCTCGGCTGTTGTGGAATGAAACACTTGCATAGCACTCACTGCACAGTATGAACTGTATACTGCCTGCTTTGTGAGTTAAATGTACACTTTATGCATTGACAAATGTTACACGTGTAATTCAGGAAGTTGTTATTGTAAGGTTATGTTGCACAGTAGTACAATTTAGTGTAAAAATTGCAACTTTTCACAGTCTGATTCAATAATGAGATATGGATTTGAAATCATTAAATACTTACTAAACTAAACTAAATATTTTTTCATGATTCTTTGATGACTAGGAAGGTCAAATGAATGACGTTTATTAGAAATATCATTTTTTGTAACATTATCAATGTTTCACTGTCACTTTTAAACAATTTAATGCATTATTTCAGTATAGAATTATTATTATTATTATTATTATTATTAACAATAAAAACAAATATTATTGAACTAATAAAATTATTATTAATAATTATTTTTTATTATATTAATATTAATAAATATAATAATGCTCTTTATTTAATTTTTTTTTTTAATTTTGACAAATGGATGCCACACATTGCCAACTTATTAAATATACATCATATGTGACAATGTATTTATTTTAATAATATTTTTTTAACCATTTAAATTATAGTTAATTGCTAAAGAATTAATAAGAATGATGATAAAAA
>JAUMHI010000035.1:2032152-2046102 GCA_032359435.1 Enteromius unitaeniatus
ACATTATCAATGTTTCACTGTCACTTTTAAACAATTTAATGCATTATTTCAGTATAGAATTATTATTATTATTATTAACAATAAAAACAAATATTATTGAACTAATAAAATTATTATTAATAATTATTATTTATTATATTAATATTAATAAATATAATAATGCTCTTTATTTAATTTTTTTTTCAATTTTGACAAATGGATGCCACACATTGCCAACTTATTAAATATATATCATATGTGACAATGAATTTATTTTAATAATATTTTTTTAACCATTTAAATTATAGTTAATTGCTAAAGAATTAATAAGAATGATGATAAAAATAATAATAATAATAATAATTTATTTTTCATTATTAATACTAACCACAGAGAAGCTGTGTCCCACAGCTGTGTGTCCGTCTGTGTTCAGATCTCAGGGACTGTAATCATACAATCCTCCATCATCATAATGAGAGTAATAATGTGGTTTTATCTGTGGATCTTGAACGCACCTGCAGGTTGTTTGATGGCTGAATTGGAGTTTACTGAAAGCTATGATGCTCCTGAGGCCACTGCTGGATGTTCCTGCCAAATTCTTTTGTACCTTTCTGATAGGAATGCTATATAGAAACAAATTTCACCCTCTGACGCTCACATCTAAAGGGCTGTGCTGGCACGCTATTATACTGTTTCTGTGGTTTGTGGTGGGCAGATGCAAATTTTCTGAACCAACACCCAAAAATACCTAGATGACCTATGACATTGGAGTTTGTGGCACACACACACACTTCCCTGGCATATAGATGCATAATGCTCTGCTTTCAGCTTGACCTTCCTGTTCCAGCAACGGTGCATGAACCATAATTTCAGCTCTGATTTTAATCTCCTTCTTGACAGATTACTTCACTGAGCATATAATAGCAAAATGCATTTTTATACAAAACTGAAGTAATAAAATTAAAAAGTGGTCTTAATTTATAATGAATAATGTTGCAATTATAACAGCTATACTGGTAAAGTCATGGTAAAGTTATTATAAATTATTATATGTGGCATCTAATTAGCAAAAAAAAAAATCAAATAACATAAATAAATTAAAAAACTAATATTTAAATAAATATTATTATTATATCATCATAATAAAGTAATTATTAATTATTATATGTGGCATCTAATTAGAAACAAAAATCAAATAACATAAATAAATTAAAAAACTAATATTTAAATAAATATTATTATTATTATTATTATTATTATTATATCCTAATAAAGTAATTATTAATTATTATTTACATTTTAAATAGATATTAAAGCAAAAAATGTTAATTGTCAAAAACTATGTTGGATTTGTAACATGTGGCATCCAGTTTGCAAGAAAAGAAAAAGAAAATCTAAAGAAAAAGAAAAAATATTATTATTATTAATGTAATTACAAATTATTATTTAAATGTTAAAAAAATGAAAGCAAAAAATATGTATATTTATTTTTCACCTTCAATAATGTCATCTATCAAGCAAAATAATTAAATATCTAGGAAATATTTAATTTTATATTATATTATTATATATAGGTTTTGCTTACTTGTATGCACACATTGAATTAAACAGTGTAGGGAGTTAGACAGTGTATTTAATACAATGTTTTTAATAATCACACATTTTTAACGCATTTCTTTGAAAGTGCACAGGATACAGTATAATTACTACAGGAGGCTGTGCTATACTGTAAATGCAATCGCAACTAAATATAAGGTATTGAATTTGACTATAGAATTAAGTAAAACATAATATTCAGGGCTTCCAGACATTCTGTGAGCAGCTGGAACTCGAGCCTGAACAATCAGTATCCAATCTGATCTGATATACAGTAAGCAGAACCCTATAGTTTTCCATTTTAAACAAAGCCAACAGTCTGTGCTAATTGAAATGTGTACTGTGTGTGTGTGTGTGTGTGTGTGTGTGTTTATGGGTTCTTCTCTGTGTGCAAAGACGGCTTACATCTGGATTAGAGGTTTTGTCATGTGTGACGTCCCTCCGGTCCTCAGTGCAGCAGCACACGTGTGTGTCGTTGTGTGTGAGTGCTTACAGCTTTAGCCGCTCAAGAATGACGTCCTGGAGTGTTTTAGCATTCATTCATGACCGGACTACTGTCTGGAGCTCCAAACACTCACAGGGCGTCCTGTGTGGGAAAATCTGTCCTAGGTTTAGCCTCACTCGAGTACAGCGGTGAAGTGAGGCGTATCTGTCTTTATGTGTGCAGTTATTCCTCTCACAGGACAGAGGCTCCTCTTTTATTGCTCAGGCTTCATAATAACTCTCACATGTGCTTTGTTTAGATATCAATTTGTGTATGATCTCATTAAAAATTGCATCTCAGATCATTTGGTCTTTTTTTTTTTTTTTTTTTTTGGCAAATCGGAGCATGGTTTAAGATGTTGCGGAGAAGAAACTTCAGAAGAACTTCTCTGCTGTCTAGGAGAAACTTTGATGAGATCTTTGTGTTTTTATTAAAATCTCAGACTTTTGTTTGTAGACTTTGAAAGCAGGAGACCTTTAAAGAAGCTTCATATTGAGATATTGGTATTTTGGCAAATCTGGGCAGAGATGGAGATGTTGTTGAGATGCTTTCTAACTCATACTGAGTTCATTAAAGTGCCCCTATTATGGGTTATGAAGGGTCCCTAACAACAGGTATACATGAATGCAAGGCCAAAAAACACTTTCATTGTCTTATGACATGCATATGCTTTTATCTTACTTGCTCAACGACTCCCAGACGATTTGCTCAACGATTAATTTTTCATTCATTGAACTCCTCCTGTGTGTGACGCTAATCTGTGGTGATTGGTTATATTTCCACATCATCTCGCCTGTAGCCTAATGGCCGGTAAAGCTGCATTTGTGAGCGTGTGCCGCTTTGTTTACAGCATTACCTGTGCAACTGCTGTTTTTAACCGCTCCAAAAGCAGCACCTGTGGTGAAGAATGAATTAGCATTTTCATTCAGACCAACGTGGAAAAACATTGGGAAATATGCTGATGTTTAATTTTGACGTCAACATGAAATGGCTTGGGATTCGTTTAAAACAAAATGACTCATTTCAACGTAACCACGACGTTGTATGCACGTAATTCCAATACCATCCTATCATCAACTCACGACGACCTCAGCACATCCTCCTTACGTAAAAAGATAACCAAGAACGTCCCAGATTCGTACTCTAGTCGTAATATATTAGTAATTTCATGATTTGCCTGCAACGTAAATATGACGTTGTATGCTATTTAAAATGTGTAAACTTTGTGCACACGATTGAACGTTTTTGAAAGGTGTGTTTATTTCCACCAAGTCAGATTAAGGACAGCGCGCACCTCCACAACTGATCACCGCGAATATTGACAAATACGTCAAATACTGACGACGTCAAGCCGATTTTCATTTTCAAACAAAATGCAACGTCTGTTCAACGCCCTGTCTCATATCAATCTGACTTTATATGGACGTCCAGTCGGGCGTGTCAATACACGATCCGTTCTGCGCATGCGTGTAATTACGTAGTAGAAAACGTCAGTTTCTCTACGCTATTGGTATCAAGCAGGCATGCGATGAAACTGGTGGCATATTTTTGTAGGCTTCGTTGTGTTTTTCATTTAGCAGTTCACGGCGGTTCTATTTTGATGTTTTTAAATGTAGCTTACGCTATGCATTATGCTGTATTTATGTGGTTGCCAATCATCAACACAAAACTATTGACCCATGACGTAGATGTCACGAAGTTACAGCATGGCAACGTATAGGCACCCTTCACTTTTCCGGTTGCAACGACGTAATTTTTTCGCCAGATTACGTTGCAGTTACGTAATTTTGTTAGCTGGGAGGTCATTTAAAAAAACAATCCATAATAGGACACTAAATGCCTAAAAAAGATGTATAAAGAAAGTAATGAGAAATATTAGAGATTTGCCAAGAAGGTAAGTCTGAGAAGTCTCCGTTTGATGTCTTGACGGGCTGTGGATGAGAAACCGCTGAAATGTATTTGTGTTTATCAGAGTAGATGGAAAAAGTGAGGGACGTTGTTGAAGTGCGCTGATGTGTGGCGGTATGGGAACGCAAGAGGTGTTTGAGTGTTTCCTGCAGAGAAACCTCGACATGGGAAGGCAGAGTTGCGCTAACAAAGCGTGGCAACCCCTTACCGACTTCAGAGGCCCGGGGCGAAGACGGGGGAGGGAGGAGTCAACCGTCAAACACCATCCCACCAATCACTGCAGCCCGTAGAAAAACCCTGCCGATCCACTGCAGGGCTCTGATCCAAGCATGCCTTTCAGCTGATGGAGACAAGCATGGCCCGACATGTCGATGTCTTCACCGCTAGCTCATTTCTGCTGGGAGATGAGAAATTAGTCGTTCATTAGTGAACAAACACCAGGATTAATGTTTCTTTTTTTTGAAGTCCTGCAGGTGTTTTCTCATCCCGTGTTTTTGCTGAAGAATTGCACTGAAGGTCATTCTGTGACCTGTGAAGATCAGTCCAAAATTAAAAATCTGTCACAAGATTCAAAAAGATTGTGAGAGCTTTCATACAGGGCGGTAGGGCTGACACCTGCGAAGTGAAGACAGGGGCCTTATAAAGGTTGAGGTGTATATCAAGTCTTAAGCCATAGCTTTGTGTGAGGAACAGATCCAAAATGTCAGTCACTGTTGCACAAATGTCAGGTTTTCATTTGTTTTTTCTTTGGCTCATCAGTCATTCAGGACAGACTCAGGCTCTATAATAACAGTTTACAAGTGCAGCTATAAATGCATATACATAATGTTTAATAATTGTATTTTCATACTTTATTAATGATCAGTTTCATTTTTTAATTATTTATTTATTATATTTACAAACCTGTTATTTAGGAGTTATTTAGTCAGTGTTTAATAAGACTATTTAGAAAGTCTAAGTAAAGGAAATTTACATTAATAGCTATTATTGTTTAGAGACATGATAATAGTTCCTCGTTGTGTTAATAAATGCTCATGTTCCTGCTGTAATTCATGATTAAGTCAGGTAGTTATAAAGCATTCAGTAGTTACCAGACGTCTGTGTTTGTGAGCTCACCTAAAGTGAGGACTACAGTAGTTATACCTTATAAAGCATTTATAAAGCAGAGGTAAAGACTCATTTATAATCTAAACAACAAACACAGCACGTCATCATACTGTACAGTTGATAAATGACAAACTTGATAGAAAATTAATAGTTCTGTATCTCTGTTTTGTGTTTGGTTATTTTTGTTCTGTTAGGAAGATGACTGAGCCTTTAAACATTTAGTACATTTAGACATGATTATAAATCAAGAACAAGGCATTTATAACTGTATTTATAAACTGCTCACTAATGACTATTAATGTTGGAACAATGTTTTATAAAGGATGAACTGACTATTTAGTAATGCTTAACTAATGATTCATAGTGTGTAGTTATTATAAAGTGTTACCAAAAGGGGGATATATTTATACTTGTGAAATATATCAATCAAGTAATCCTCCGAAAACCATGCTAATATTCTGGGGGGGGGTTCATTATTTTTTAACATTATTTTTATTTATTTAAGATATATACTAATTAAGATGTATAATTAAATCAATTTAATATTATTTGTAATTGTATTGAGTAATTAATAGAAAAAAATATATAAATATAATATATATATACAGACACGCATATATGTCTTATATAGTCTTAGTTCCTTTGAAATAAAAGGGATCCTGAACTAAAGTCTGAATGATGCATGAATCTTAAAAAGTTAAAATAAATTATTTTATATTTATGAAATAGTAAATACATAGTTAATTTAATAATTAATATATTGTTATATAGCATATATATATATATATATATATATATATAGAATATTTACTCATATACAGTAAGTTAATTTTTTTAATTAAACTACAAATAAAAATTCAACATCACAAACTCTCAAATCTCAATCAAATATGATATGTTGCCTCACACAAACTATCTTGTTGCGTCTGTATTCTTATATGGAAATGAACAGCTTAGACATGAGGGTAGCCTAAATGATGCCAGAATAAACCATTAAAAGTTGCATAAGATAATTTTGGCGAGGGCTGCAGGGCTGGATGGGGCCGGTCCTGCTCTTCTTTAGTATTCTGTGGTTTGTCATCATCAGTTATGTCCCACGCTCTGAGCTGATTGATGTGGGTGAAAGGTTTGATCTGGTTTCTTGGAGTGAAGCAGAAACACGCCCCACTCCCAGCAGCATGTGACTCGAAATAGACACTTGAGTTCGTGCCGTGACCCCGGCCCTGTCGGCTCGTGCCTTGGGCGTCAGACTGTGGACGGATCAATGTGGCTTTGTATGTGTGAAAGAGGACCAGAATTCAGTCCGGGGTCAAACAGACAGATTTAAATGAGCCCCGAAGTGAAGTTTTCACATATGTTGTGTCTCATCAATGCACTGTTTTGTGGTGTTCTTCTGTGTTGAAGTGAACAAATTTCGCTGTTTATTCTGCCACCTAGTGAGAAAGTATGCGGCTGATCATTTTCCCTCTGCATACATGCATACTTCATAAACACAAACCTGTTGGATCTTCTTACTTTTTCCTCACGTCAACTTTGTTGTCTTCCTGAATCTGCTAGATTTGGACGAATTCAGCATATGCTTAGTGCAGCATAATGTACTGTGGACATGAAACATCATCTTGTTAATTCACTAATTGAAGTCAACATTCACGATGATGAACAAGAGCCTTGCAAATGAATAGCAACACTAAAAACTAACCAAAACACCTTAGCAAGTAGAAATGCGTTGCCTCTTTATTTATTTAAAGTAATAGTAAATGTTTAAATCAGTGGTGTAGGAAAAAAGCAGTTCAATTATGGAGTGTGTCGCCCTCTTGTGGTGGCTGCCATGTTGAGAGACTTCATCTAACCATACAAATTATTAATTTATGGGCAACTAATATGTTTTCAGGTTGAATGTGCATAAAATAACATTGGATATGCATTTTTTTTTTATGTTAAAAGCTACATTTATTTGATAAAAAAAAATACTGTAATATTGCGAAATATTGCTATAATTTAAAATATCTATTTCCTATGTCTATATATTTTAAAATGTAATTTTTATTATAATATCATAGCTGAATTTTCAGCATCATTACTCCAGCATCACATAATCCTTTTTTCAGATCAATCTAATGCATCCTTGCTGAATAAACATATTAATTTCAATTTCATTCAAGTTAAACAGAATGAGTCCTCAGCATCATTATTAATCTGTTTTTATGCGCAGGACTCTGGTGCCTCTGTTTGATCCAGACTCTGGACTGCTCATTGTGTCTGGAAATGTATGTGAGCATTTATTAACACACTTAAATGTATTTTGTACTGACTTCAGTATGAACGCTGCTATTAATCGTGTTTTTTTGTTTCAGGGTGAGAGTGTGATCGACTGTTTCGAGGTGAACGGCAGCGAGCCCTTCCTGTCTCAAGGTAACACACGCTCTTGTTTCTGGATGCTCTGGCTCTTTGTTTGGCGTGTGCTGAAGCGGCTCTGTCTCTGTGGTTTTCAGTGAGTCACTGTTTGACGGACGTGTCGACTCGTGGCGTGGCTCTGGTGCCGAAGCTGGCTCTGGACGTCAGCTGCTGCGAGGTTTTACGTCTGATGCAGCTCACAGATAACTTCATAGTGCCCATCAGCTACCAGGTGCCTCGCAAGGTGAGAGTGAACACACACCCAGCTCTGATAGACGGACTGAGAATGTACAAGCTCCAAGTAACAGATGCGGTTTCCGACCTGTATGATGAACACGAACTGAGTAATTCCAAATATCAACAAAACAGAATCTCCTAGTGGTCTTCTGCTTTTTTATGGTTTAGTATTTAAATACGTTATATAAAAGGCCGATTTAATTTTACTCCTGAAACTGTAAAATTAAAAATATCTTCGTTTTTTTCTTATTATTATTATTATTATTCAGTACTAGCTTTTTCCAGTGCAATAGCATTAATGCAATATCAATATATTTCTTTATTCATTTGCTTAATTTTTATTATTAAATAAAAATAAATGTAAAACATTTATTATTATTATTATTATTACAAGAAGTTAATATAACAATTAAATTAAAATTAAATATAACATAAACAATTATATTATAATTTCCCTATTGGTTTATTAAATAAAATATAATTTTTAAATATTTAATTTCACATTACAGTAATATCTTTAAATATTTTTTAATACATTAAAGTAATATATTTCTTCATTAATTTGTTTATATTTTAGAATTTAAATAATACAATGAAATTCTAATATAATGACTGTAGTATTATTGCAGTAGTAATATATATACTTATATGAACTTTATATGAACTTTAGTAATTTAAATACTACTAATAAAACTACTAATGGTATTATTAATATTATTACTATTATTAAATACATGTTTTTTTTTTTTATTATTTGTATAAAGTATTTATAATTATTTACAATTACAAAAAATATTATTTACTCATTATGAATAAGTAGGAAAAATAGCTTTCTTTTTTTTTGTCCTCCAAAATCAGCCAGTCTGAGCATGTTATGTGTTTTGTGTGTATCAGGCAGGACAGGACTTTCATGCGGACTTGTATCCGGATACTGTGGGTCACACTCCGGCCATGACGGCAGAGGACTGGTGGAAAGGAGAGAACAAACAGGTACTGACCACGGCTATTTTAATCATGGGACATTCAATGCATAGCAAAGGATTTCTTACTGAAAACTGAAGTATGAAGGGAAAAGGGGAAGAACGCTCAAGCTACATGAACATTTTAAGATATGTTTACCTCTGTGACACTTGAACTATTACAGGTGGAGCGAGTCAGTCTTCACCCGAGCAAGAGGCCAAAGCCGGCCGCTCCGTCAGCTCAGGAGAAAAAACCAAAGGATCTTCCCCGTGTCAAGAGCAAAGAGGTCTGTGGAGGAACACAGGGAGAAAAGCGTACTTGCCAGACATGATGGTCTTACAGTGTGTTTGTGTGTTTATGTCAGGAGGCCTCGACCTCCAGCAGTCCCCTCAGCACCCCTAGCAGCAGCGCGGCCCCATCCCGCTCACCGTCCTCCACCAGCGGCCTGTCGTCCGGCTTCCTGCCCAGCCCCAGCCAGAGCTCCCGCGCCATCCAGAGCATGCTCGGTCACTCACTCACTTCAGATACACTGACAGCTCATGCACTTCAACATATATACAGTAGCTTTCAAAAGTTTGGGATCAGAATGATTTTTAAACAAAGTTTCTTGCTCATCAAGGCTACATATGTAATTCTAATAGTATATCAGCCTATTAGAACAATTTCTGAAGGATCAGTTAATGGCTATATATACATAATAAATATACACAGAACACACAGATATGTGACCCTGGACCACAAAACCAGTCATAAGATTTATACATCATCTGAAAACTGAATAAATAAGCTTTGCATTTATATGGTTTGTTAGGATAGGACAATATTTGGATGAGAAAAAAAAAATCCTCTTTAAAGTGTCTAAATGAAGTTCTTAGCAATGCCTATTACTGGTCAAAAATTATGTTTTGATTTATTTATGGTAGGAAATTGACAAAATATCTTCATGAAACATGATCTTTATTTAATATTCTAATGATTTTTCTCATAAAAGAAAAGAAAATAATTTTGACCCATACAATGTTTTTCTGGCAATTGCTACAAATATGTACCTGTGCTATTTAAAAGCTCCAGGGTCACATATATTACCCTAACAAAAACTGAATTGCCATTATTGTTAGACAGCACTATTATCAAAATGTTATACTGCTTCATATTTCTGTGATACATTTCTGTCAGTTTTGATCAGTTGAAGGCATCCTTGCTAAATATACAAGTATTATTTCATTAACCAAAAAAAATGATGCCAAAGATCATCAAAAAGCTGCACCATGTCAAGTTTTTGTAAAATGCTCTCGTAATGAATGGTTTTCTGTGATCCTCAGGCCCAAGCTCCAAGTTTCGTCACATCCAGGGGGCTGTTTTGCACCGGGACACTCACATCACTAACCTGCGCGGGCTTCATCTGACCACACCGGGAGAGTGTGACGGCTTCTGTGCCAACGGTCAGCGTGTGGCAGTGCCTCTCGCCATCTCCGGAGGGCAGATCGCTGTCTTTGAGGTGCGCTTCGTGTGCATTCTCTTCTCTTTTCTTCCAAATCTGATTTATTTACAGTATCTCACTGCTCTCTCTCTGTCCGTCTGCTTCTGCAGCTGTCCCAGCCTGGAAAACTGCCGGACACCGCCCTGCCCACCATCCAGAACTCCGTCAACGTGGCAGACTTCTGCTGGGACCCCTTTGACACGCACAAGCTGGTTGTGGGTGAGTTTTCATTCGCCTTTTCAAAATGCAAATGGCTATAAATTCAAATTCAGTTTAAATCTCAGTAACGCATCCAAGTCATAGTTCTTCTCAAAATCAAAATAAAATGAACAGTAGTAGTACAGTACGTTTCTTTTCAATACACTTGATTTGGTAATGACATGCTGTCTGAGCACTGATATCTGAATGTCAGCGCTGCTCTCTCATGTGTCTGTCTCAAAGCCGGTGATGATGCTAAGATCCGCGTGTGGCAGATTCCCAAAGGAGGCCTGAACGAAACCCTGACTGAGCCGGAGCTGGTTCTGCGTGGTAAGAAACTGGCACATGTGACTTCTGAACTGTAGAGGTAGTAACTCTGTAGTGTTTGATTGACATGCACCTTGACCGATGACAGGACACACGGAGAAGATTTACTCAATCAAGTTCCACCCCCATGCATCCGGTCTGCTGGCGTCCTCCTCCTACGACCTCTCAGTGAGACTCTGGAGCCTGGAGACAGGAGAGGAAGTCAAACGACTGGGTGGACATGAGGATCAGGTCTGTCTGTCCGTCTGTCTTGTCTAGTCAGTTTTGTAGACATCAGGGCAGCTTACTATGTTCTCTCACAGATATTTGGCATGGCTTGGAGTCCAGACGGGAAACTGCTGGCCACTGTGTGTAAGGACGGAAAAGTGCGACTGTACGACCCACGCAAGTCCACCTTGCCCATCCAGGTTAGTTCAGCATCAGCTTAATATTAGTAAACTTAGAAATGAATTGTATCTTTCTGACCAACTTTGTTTATGCAGGAGGGCCCAGGACCTGAGGGCCAGAGAGGAGCCCGTGTAGTATGGGTCTGCGATGGCAAGTGCCTGCTGGTTTCAGGATTCGACAGGTACAGTATAACACAAATGTAGCCAAAATGATCAGAGTATTGTTACCTCGGGCGCTAAGAGTTTTATTGGCTTATTTCCTTTACAGCCGCAGTGAAAGGCAGCTGTACCTGTTCTCCGCTGAGTCCTTGGCATCCGGGTCTGTGGCTTCAGCCCCTGCTGATGTGTCTCCCTCGACCCTTATCCCATTCTACGATCCCGACACCAGTGTCCTCATCCTCACTGGGAAGGTACGTGAGTGTGGGCCTTGCTGAGCATTACAATTGCCCATTGGTTTATAGTAACGAACAGATTTATGGTACGGTGTGTTTATTGGTCCTTTGGTCTTTCAGGGTGACACGCGTGTTTATATATACGAGATCGTGCCTGAAGCGCCGTACTTCATGGAATGTAGTAGTTTTAACTCTTCTGAACCACACAAGGTATTATTGTTGGTGCTGTTGTTGATGATGCAGAATGCAAACTGTTTTACTAACATCTTACCGTGTCACACAGGGGTTGTGTTTCCTGCCGAAGACTGAATGTGATGTGCGTGATGTGGAAGTGGCTCGAGCCATCCGACTTGGCAAGACCACCATTGAACCTGTGGCCTTCAGAGTGCCTCGTGTCAAAGTAAGAGTGACCCTTGTACCAACGAATTATTATTATTAATTGTTGTATATTTTTAAAATGGAATTAATGTCTGTGTTTCTGGATACCTTTTAGTTTGATCATTTTTGAATCCTTTTTCAGCTTTGTAGTACCGTGTTTGTTTCTCATGCTGAATGAACTAATGAGTCTGTCTCGGCTCCACAGAAAGAGTTTTTCCAAGATGATGTTTTCCTGGACACTGCAGTGTGGTGGGAAGCATCTCTGACCGCTGCTGCCTGGCTCTCGGGCTCCAACGGACAGCACCGCAAAATCAGCCTTCGACCTAAAGACATGACGCCCGGTACAGCTCAACATCCCCAAACACAACTCAAAGAACCTGCTCTGTGCTTGTGGTGTTACAACATCCTTCCTTATGATCCTTACATTTTCTTTCAGTGAGTGAGGCACCAAAAGAGGCTCCTGTTAGGAAGTACCTGCCCTCCTCCGTCTATCTGGAGGAAAAAACTGATGAACAGAAGAAAGAGGAGGTATCTCTGTCGGTTCATCTATCTATCTGTCTATTGTTTGCTGATTCATGTCGTTTGTTTAATCTGTCTGTGGTATGTTTGTTTGTTCTGTCTGTCTTTGTCTGTAGTTCTGTCTCATTTTCTTGTGCGTTTCTTGCAGTTGCTCAGTGCCATGGTGGCGAAGTTGGGAAACAGGGAAGACCCTCTGCCACAGGAGTCATATGAGGGGGTGGATGAAGACGAATGGGTGAGTAAAGAACTGATCTCACAAACACACACACACACTCACCACATGATTAACAACACACTGCAAACCATCTAAATCTGTGTGTGTGTGTGTTTCAGGATGACTAACACACAAGCCTTGCCTCGCGGTCCAGTCAGGGTGCCAGCAGCAGACATGGGACGTGCCTGCTGTATTTCAATCTTGCCATTCCAGGGTGCCAACGTACCTCTGAACCTCCGATACGCTTCTCATCCCGTCTGCTTCGTCTCCATACAGCCTGCTGATTCACGTTCACACGCACACATTCTCAATCCACCCATCACCTGTCTGCATTAGTTTGACTAGAGTATTAATATCTGTTATTAGCGGTTAAAATGATTCTTCGGAGATTAAACACATTCCTATGCATAGCTCAGATGTTCATCTCAGATGCATGGTGCACATTTACAATATGACAGTTTAATTATGGCCATCAGTTTTGTACTGCTGTAATTGACTGTATAATGGCTGCATGATAGCACATGCCTTCCTCAGTCGGTAACACAAAACCTCTCTAGATATTTTCATCGGTGAAAAGTGCATTTAATACAATCATTTGACTATTGAAATGGTTAAATGTATGTTTTACATTGATATTGTGGTAATTTGTTGGATTAAATGTCACCTACTTTAGGTTCTTAGCAGTGTTAGGTGTACTTTAATAAGTCTTGAACAAAAGTCTGTGTACCTCTAAATGAATGATCTGGAGACTGTTAAAAAAAGCACTCCTTTTAAAACTGGACAATACTCCTTTTTGGATATTTCCTTCTGCTCGACCTCATTAACAGTGTTAGCACAAATCTACTTCTCAAGGGTATTTTCTCCAATAATCAGGTCTATCACAAGGCAATACAAGTTGATTGTGGGTGTTTTTGTTTTTTTTAACAGAACATGTTTACATATGCCAGGTAAGGAATCATGCATGTTATGGCACTTGTACCGTGTGATATCCAGTGCTTGACATGTGATCATGTAATCACACATAAATGGTAGTTGTTAATAGATGTGGTAATGATCTGCTAAGTGTTTTTTTAAATGTGAGCTCATTTTGTTACCAATCTGATGTATTTGGGATGCTTTTTCACAGCACTTGTAATTGCGTTCATATTAATACTTTATAGGCAATAATGTTTTTCACTTCTCTTTTGAATGGAATCGGTCTTATGGGAATGTTGCCTCGAAATAAAACCTTGGAAGCCAGGAAACACGGAGTGGTGTGTTTATTCAAGATCATTACTATTAAATATATAATACTACTAAAAAAAAGTGTTTTCTTACAGTGATCGGACTCATCACTAAGGGAGACGAGGCAGCCTATAGGAATGAGGTTCTCAAGTTGGAGGCTTGGTGTT
>JAUMHI010000035.1:2060512-2089942 GCA_032359435.1 Enteromius unitaeniatus
CAGATGGATCCTTAGATTTGTGCCATTTTCTCTCCGCTGCCCTGAGTTTGGATCGATGTTCCCGGAGAACATCAGAGAGCCATGGGTTGGGAGGGGTGGCCCGTGCAGGCCTAGACGAAAGAGGACATATATCGTCAAGGCATGAGGTTAAGGTGGAGCATAGCGTATCAGTTGCTGTGTTAACGTCCAGAGATGAAAAAACGGTTGTAGAGGGAAGAGCGGAGGACACTACAGAAGAAAGATGGGATGATGAGAGGGAGCGTAGATTACGTCTAAAGGTAACAGGTAGATGTGTTGGAGGAACACTGGAAGTGACAGATAGGTTACATGTGAAGAAGAAGTGGTCAGAGATGTGAAGGGGTTGAACCAGAATGTTTTCTGCATCGCAGTTTCGTATGTAGACCAGGTCGAGTTGGTTACCTGATTTGTGAGTGCTAGGAGTAACAAGGCGGTTTAGGTCAAATGAGTGAATGAGTGAGTGAAAATCTGAAGCGTAAGGTTTGTCCAGATGAATGTTAAAATCACCAAAGACTAAAAGTGGAGTGCCATCCTCATGGAATGAAGATAGAAGTCCATCCAGCTCATCCAGGAAAGTGCCTAGTTGGCCGGGAGGGCGGTAGATGACCACGATATGGAGATTAATAGGAGCTGTTACTGTGATGGCATGACATTCAAATGAGTTGTAGTTGCAGAGCAGAGAGTGATGATAAAAATTCCATTTATTAGAGATGAGTATACCAGTTCCTCCACCCCTCCCAGTGTGACGAGGGGTGTGAGAGAAAGAGAAGTTATTGGACAGAGCAGCAGGGGTTGCTGTGTCCTCAGGACGAATCCAGGTCTCAGTCAAGCCCAGGATAGTGAGTGAGGATTGAACTGAGAAGGCGGAAATGAAATCAGCTTTGTTAACAGCTGATTGGCAATTCCAGAGACCGATAGTAAATGAGAAAGTATCAGTGGATGAAATGGAGATAGGGCGGAGGTTGGTGAGATTGCGTTGACGTTTACGTTTGACATTGGAGCGTTGTGTGGAGATAACAGGAATGTTTTGAAAACACATGATAGAGTAGAAAGGCGAAGAAAGTAAGAGGGGTACATAAGTGCGTCGGTGTCGTTGCTCGGTTAAAGTCGCGCAGGAAAAAGTCGAACGTCTTTACACTCGTTGGTCTTCACGCGAGGAGGCTGAACGCTTCCGCTGACGCTTCCGCGACAGCTCGCTGCTACTGAATATATACACTGCGAGGAGCTGGACACGCCTTCTGACTGCAGTTAACTGCAGTTTCCAAAAGAATTTAACTCTAGGCAGTTTTTTTCTTACACAAATTTACAGATTTTTGATTAATATGCTGGGAGAATTGAAAACTGATACTGTTGAGCGTTAGAATAACACATATCCATCTTTATATCTATGTATTTTCATAGACGGTAACTATGGTTAATATGGTTAGAAAAAACTTGTCAAAATTTGACATGGTTGTATCAACAAATATATTTTATATCAGTTTAGGTTATAGGTTAGGGGTTGGACTTGGTGTAGGGCATATTTCCATTATGATAGAGAATTAACTTTTAGTGACAGTCATATACAGGCAATACGACCTATATCAAGGTAATAAAATGTGCCAGGGTTCTCATATTGAACCTGTGTTTTAGCGGCACTCAGTGAACATTTTTCTATGAAACTGCAGCGTGACATGGACTAAAGCACATAAAAAAAAGTGCACAGAGGTACATATTTTTATGAGACCAGGTTGAAAATGCTTACATGATGCCACAGTGAAGGATTTGAAAACATGGTTGTGCAAACCAGTTGAGGCTTAATGAATGCACGCAAAATCAGTTCTATATGGTTAATAAGATTCACAATGAAATCTTCGCAGCAGCTCCTGCATCAGTCCTGAGATCCCACATGGTTCGCTCAGGAGAGCCAGAAGTTTCCATAACAAAAGAGCTCCTCGAGCTAGCCACAGCTCCATGTGTAAACCATTACTAGTCCATGCCTAAGGCCAGCTGCAATAAATCATCTCCTCCTTATTTTAATTAGCCCCCCAAACGGTGTACGTCTGACCCCCCTCACAGACTGCTTGAGAAGGGTTCGATCCAGAAGACAAGATCCATGTTTCATGTATGTGCTGAAAGCTGCTGATTGATAAACGGCTCTGAGGTTAGGGGCAGGTCAGGGTTGTGTGTTTTTGACAGGACACAGATTTAAAGTGCAAGGCAGTCATAGGGCTTCATACATGCCTGGATCAGCCACATCCCATCTGAGGTTAAAGATCGCCCATGATGCTACACAAAAGCTATGCTTCCTACGAAAAAGAGGGAGCTTGACATGATAATCTAATTTATATCACAGAGCGGAAAAAAGCTTTTTTATGTACAATTTCTTTTAACCTGCATACAAAACCTGTTGATTATTATCAGTGCTAATTATAATAGCCCTAATATAGCCCTAATATGTTCATGATATTTTAGGATATCCGGTATCCGGATATCCGAGTTCATTTATCTTTACTGTCACTTTTTTTTAAAAGTCAACAATTTAATGCATCGTTGCTGAATAAAAGTAGTTATTTCTCCACCTTAATGGCCACAAATTTTTGAATGCATCTTCGCAGAATGATTCTTCCGAGGTTAAAGAGTTCATTTTATCTTAAGTGTCATAAACAATAAAGTAACGATTATGGACGCCAAACCAAATGTCTGTGTTCATCTTGACAAGAATTTATTGTGTATATCACAAGATGTATTGCATTATTCGATGAATTATCTCATTTAAACTGGCAAAACACACTGATTTTAGGACGTTGGTTATTGAGACGTCATTATCGCTCTCTCTTGCAGTGCACATGTGCTGACTGGACATCTCGGATTTTTTTTATGTCTACATCGTATTTAAGCACTGCATTTGTTTGTTCACCTCAGAAAAGAGGAGCTCTTTCGCTGTGGAGGTGCTGGGTGGTAGCGCTTCACTGTGAAGTTTTGGGAGAAGGTGTTGCTCTGCCCCATGCAGACTTCCCCACCCCAGCGTGGGTCTGGCAGGGCTTTAAAAGGCAGCATTGTGCATGTCCCGGCACCCCCTTGCCTCTCTCCCCTGCAGAGTAAACATGGGCTGCAGCAGCTGAAGGAGGGCGTTTGGCCCGGGACGCTGGCTGCCACATGGTGCGCCGCTGAATGAAATGTTTGTGCCTCTGCTGTGACCCCAAAGCCCGGACCCCCTCGCCCTCCTCGCTCTCTTCGCCCCCTGCGGAAGTCACCAAATCTGCCATTTCCTGGGTAAAGGCGAAGTGGGCAAAGAATGGGGTCAGAGTGAGGCAGGGTCAATGGGAGGGTATGGGTTTCACCAGCCCTGTGAGGTCAAACCTCTGAGCTGATCCTAATTAACCCAAGATTTCAGGGTCACGACATGCTCAGCGTGATGTATTTCTACTCTCGGGTCATGTCGATTGATTGTTTTCTGTGAGCTGAGTGAACATGAACGCCACAGCAACTAAGTTACAAATGGGACGTTTTATGTCACGCTTAGATTTATAGAAACAGCATATCTTTGGGTTGTGTCTAACTCAGGACTGTGCACGTGATGTGCATCCACCGGATGATCTACAAAATGGTGCTACGTGATGCTACAGTGTAAAATCATAGAATAAATTTGTTATTTTAGTTTTCTTTCTATACAAAAAGTATTCTTGTCACTTGAAAATATTACGATTGAACCACATGGCAGATGGACTGTTTAGACGACATCTTTCATACTTTTCTGCATCATGACAGTGTAATTTGTTTGGCAGTCAATGCCAAAATATATTAGAAATATCTTAAATCGTGTTCCGAAGACGAACAAAGCTTTTACAGTTTTGGAACGACAAGGAGGTGAGTGATTAAATGAAATTATAGTGATTATAATAAAAAACTATGTGAAAATTAGAAATGTTTCCTTGGCAAGTAAGAAGAAATTAGGGGGCAGTCGTGGCCTAAGGGAGTTGGACTTGTAACCCAAAGGTTGTGGGTTCGCGTCCCAGGTCCGGCAGGGATTGTGGGTGGTGGGAGTGAATAACCAGTGCTCTCTCCACCTTCAATGCCTTCTGCACACTGCTCCGGGTGTGTGTTCACGTGGTATTGTTCACTTCTCACTGCTGTGTATGGAACAAAAATCCTGCTTAAAGTATTTAAAATACTTGTTGAATTCCACAAATCGAAGAAAAAAAAATATCGCAAATAACAGTGCTTGCATTTTAATGCATTGTATTTTCATGGCTTGCATTTTAACATGGTTGTATATTTACGTAGTGAATATTTCAAACAGAAACATTCCACAAACATTTCATTGTTAAAACTCAGTAATCAATATTGACCTCACAAAGTTCATTTTCAAAATATTCAGTTTGTTTAATAATTCCAGCAATAATATTTGTCAGAAAACTTTTGGTTATTTTTACTGATTTACACGTAAGAGTTGGCTTTTACAGAGGACTGAAACACAGATAGAAAGGGGGCATAAAGTATTTCGATTAATAGCGCAGCCCTGAAATAATATCTTACAACAAACACTTGGTGTGCTGATAATCAACTCACCGCGTGGTTCATCTTGGCACATGCACATGTGGTTTGTAAAGGGCTGTTGATGAAGACGTTCACACTCAAAGCTGCGAGCACCACCCGCTGGTGAAGACGTCTAACAGCAGATGGCTTCTTGGATCGGTAATCTACTGCTTTTCCTGCAGTTCCCGGATGTGCGCTTTGTCGAATTTGAACCACTGAATTTTAGGAAGCGAATTTGTAAAGTGAAATAAAAATAACCGAAAGTTGCCTGACGAATATTCTTGCTGGAATTATTAAACAAACTGAATATTTTGAAAATTAACTTTGTTAAAATTCAGTAATCAATATTCACCTCACAATGAAAATGTTTGTGAAATGTTTCTGTTTGAAATATAATAATATATCAATATACAACCATGTTAAAATACAGCGCATAAATATGCAAGCCATGAATATACAATGAATTAAAATGCAAGAACTGTTAATTGCAATGCTTTTTTTCTTCGTTTTGTGGAATTCAAAAAGATTTTTATTTAAAATACTTTAGGCAGGATTTTTGATACATAGTGTGTGCACTTGGATGAGTTAAACGCAGAGCACAAATTCCTAGTCCATACCTGGCCACATGTCACGCCCTTTCCTTTTCCTTTCCTAAAATATGCAATAAACTTAAATAAAAATATTTATTTAAAAAAATTACAAAACATAATTTTACCATTAGGAGGTCGCAAAATTAATGTTTATTTTTTAGATTATATGATTTTAATTCTTTTAACACAAATTATATCAGAATTTTACATTCAGAAAATAGAAAAAATAGAAATACAAATAAAATAAAAACTACAAAAACATAAAATTACTAAAACTTAAATAGAAACTATCAATAGAAATAAGAAAAAAAAATTGGGAAAAAAGAATAGTTTCCTTGGAAAAATAGAAGTGTTTCCTTGGAAACTAAATTTATGTACAAAAATTAAAACTTGAATATAAATAAACGCCAATAAAAAAATAAAAAGGCACATAAAAAGTACTAAAAGCCAGTCAGTCAGTAACTTGTTTGGTTTGGTTTAGAAATTTGCAGGAAATCGAGCATGGCACTGCGCCGTTACGTCACGTATGTAAACATAAAGATTGTGTCCTGGCTAATAGGTTAAATGTGAGGATGCTGTAGGTGGAGAATTAATCATAGTGTTTTCTCACAGCAGCTGGAATAATGAAATGTATCATTTTGATGCCAGACTGTTATCAAGAAAAGATTATATGTTTATGAAATACATGTGACTGAAATGAAATTATATTTCAAAAATTAAATTATAAATTATATTATATGGGGTTACAGAAGTTTTGTATTTATTATTTGTATTTACAAATTGTATTTATTTTCTTTATATGAAATAATTTGAGAGAAAAAGTATAACAGTAATAATAATTCGCATGTTCTTGTACAGATGACATTATTCAGTGAAACTTCTTATTTTGGTCATATATTCCAAGATGTAGTCTAGAATCTGTGATCCAGAACAAAATAACAATGATTTAGCTTGTTATTTACTTTGATACAGTGATAAGCTAACTACATTTCCCATCATCCTCTGTGGCTCCAAAATGTGGATTAAATAACAACGCACCAATTGTGCATTAAATGCACATACTTTTGTTACACATCATGGTGCTAAAAGGATTGAAAAACTGAAGGGAACAAAAAGCTGTAATCGAAGTATTGAACTTGTAAGTTTGAGCTTCCCAGGAGGACTTGAGTCTGGGTAATGGCTGTGCTTGTTGGTGAATGGTGGCCGGTTTGTGATTGTGTATTTTATGAGCCAGCTGTTGGGTGTGAGTGTGAAGCGCATGTGTTTTTGACTGCGAGTTCCTTTGTACTGAACTGTGGGTGTAACTCTATATTCCCAGCGCTCTGGCCCTGGGAGGTCGTCTGCAGGAGAGCTCTTTACCCCTGCAAACACACACAAACCAGATTGGACTCATATTCTGACGTCTAAAAACCTTGACTAAGGTCTCTACCATCACAAATACATGTAGAAACGTGTTTGAGATGCGTTCTCTCATCACTGCCACACCACTGTTGGAAGGAAAGCGGACCTGCAGGTGTTCAAGGACCTCCCTCTGATATATTGAGCATAAAGAAAGCATGACGAATTAATGCAATTGCAAAAATAATGACATTAGCTGAAATGTGAGTCTCAAAAATTTGCTTTGTAAGAAGAATTTCAACGGTTTTGTTGTCTTAGCACAACAATTAAGCTGCTAGACATAGCTAAAAAACTTTACAGACTGAAAAACTGACTGATTTTCTTGTGACATGCAGCTAGAGGTTGAAATGCAGTACAAATTCATATTATTGAGCACGTGGGCTGCCTGATTGAGGCCAGCTAACAAGAACGAGCACAACTAACAACGAAAGCTGACAAACCCTACACTGTAAGTTAATATATCTCTGTTTGTAATATATCTCTGCCTGTTTTAATATATCTCTGGCTTTTCAGATGAACGCAAAGGCTTTTTGGGTCAGGTAGAATATGCAATCTCTGACCAAATTCATTTGCTGGCTTCTGAGGATGTGCTAAGCTGAGTTTTCCACTAACTGGCAACCCAGAGTGTCATAATACTACTGGGTAAACTGTCGGTGGGCGGAGTCACATATATCACAACAAAGACAGACATTCTGACACAGAACACACATTTCTGTTCCATTGTCTTTCGGAGATATAATGCAAATTTGCAAGTTTTCTAAATATCTGAGATATTGTGATATTGTTATGCTTTAGTACAGTCAAATTGGTACAGCACAACAGGACACTATATATTAGTAATAAGCTTTTTAAATAGTGTAAATCATTCTAATTTTTTTAAGAAAGAACACTTAAATTCCCGGCATCTTAATTATTAAATGTGTAATTTAGTGGAAAAGTGTCTGGATCTGATCTGTATTCATAAGGCTACCCACACACTAATTCCATGTCTGCATTGGCATTAGTACTGCAGCATTTTGGCCAGATTTAATGTGCATGTGGCCAGCTGGTTGAAATGTTGGTTGGAAATGCAGGCGGTCAGCTGGTCGTGTTTTTAGTCATCTGTATGTGTCTGCAATCATGAGTTTTCATGAGCAACCACCTGCAGGTGATGAAACTTGCTGAAATTCTACACCGCTGCTAAAAAAACCCACACCCTTCATCAGAAACAAGTTTTTTTTTCTCCTCAGAGATGTCCCGCACCTGAAAGGCTGTGTCTGGACCTGCTGGTTGGTCTGGCTTGGGGGTTTATTGTGGCCATTAACAGGGCTTAAACAAACTGCCATTTGTTTTAGCAGATTTTTAGACTCTGAGGCTACAAATAATGAATTATTTACCAGCAAATGTTGACACTCTTAAAAAGAGCCTTAGAGCCCACTGCCAAAGGAGACTTAAGATTTTGCCATGGATTTATACACTGCCATTCAAAATAATTATAATTATTTCATAATTTACTCACTTTTAATGGTATTTTACTTCAGTTTTGGGTGAACTGTTCCTTAAGTCTTTTGCAAAATCTTAAAACAAAAAAATTAAAACCAGTCTGCTTTTTGACAACACATGGCATTGTGTCTTGTAAGTGAATGCAGTGCACCACATTAAACGTACCAAATTGCAAAACAGATCTGAGAGACACTTTGGAAACTGATGTTAATCTGTGAATGACAGCTTGGGTCTTTTATTTTGCTTTTATGTCCTAAGCTCGACTTCACCAAGTCACTATATGCCTTTGTCATATGAGGGAAAAAATCAAGAGTCAAGATTCAAAATGTTTTATGTTTTTCTTCTACAGAATGTAACACACGCTTGGACAGACAGTGGGTTAATTAAAAAAAAAGATTGCTTAGGCAACCCTGCATCTTAAGGTTCCAATTAGAACAACTGAACATTCCAATGACAATGAAGTATATGAAGTTCTCCATAGAACATTTATTCTCTAGTTCCTTGGAACAACCCAAAACACTGATCTGAAGAGCCAACTATGAAATGAAAAAAGCCATTCAAGATACAGCCAAAAAGGTGTTGCGAAGAACCCTTGAGGAACCTTTAAGATGTTTTATCGCTTTAACCATATTTCTCCCTCTCTCTCCTTTCCTGACCTTCCCTGCGGCAGACTGACCCCACCTCTCCTGACGCACATACACCCAAACCATAGTACCCCTCCTCCCCTGGCACTTACACATAACAAAGTCCCGAAGCTGAGAGATTTTTTCCTGCCGCCCCTCCACCTTCAGCCAGCCGCCTTCTCAGACAGGAAACCTCAGTTTCCACTCCGCCTCCACAGGGCCCCTCTCTCACTTTCCTCTCTCTCTCTTCATCTCCCTCCTTGGGTTTTCTTCTCCCACCCCTGCTGTTTTCCCATCATCTCTCTCCCTCCCTGAAAGTGTTTCTTTCTCCGTACAGTTCACAGGGTGCACAAACGGATGGCCCCTTTCTCTCCCCACCTTCTTATTTTTGCAAACGCATGGCAATCGATCTGTTTCCCTCAAAGGAGCTCCCACTAATGGAAACTGAAATCTGTAGTGTGCACTCCTTTTCTTTTTTTTTCATGCTCACCACAGTGTCTTCCTGTAAAAAATGCTTTGAGAAACTTGCACAACGTTATGTAATTACCCAACGCGGAGCGGGAGGGAGAAACCGAGAATGGATGAAGGAAGGAAAAATGGTGAGGAGAGAGCCACATAAATCGTGGAAGGATCAGAAGCGAGCGTCAGCGGGGGCTACACACGGAGAGCTGCCAAGCTGCGAAAGTGGTCCAATTTCTAAAAAAGTGTGAGAGAATGGGAAAAAAAAGGAGGAGAAGAGAAGAGAAAAAAGATGCATAACAGCTAAACGCTCTGTTCCTAAACCTAGTGAGCTGCCTTGCTGTCTGTTCTTTACACAGGCAGCTGCCTTCAAAGAAAGCCTCTTTAGTGAAGCAAAAATAAATCAATCAATAAATAAATAAATGAATCATAAATAAATGATTAAGAACAACTACTCTAAATAATGCTCCTCCTCATGCAAAGTACTCATGACACTCAACTGCTATAGAATCTGTTAGCATGTTGCTAAGCTAACCGTGCGGTTCTCTAAAAGAAATCAAAATGACTAGCTTTAACCAGGCTAAAGTGAAGCAAAATATCATAAATTACTGTTTTGCAACATGGGAAGCAGTTGTAATCATACAAAGACTTGCAGGGCATTCTGGGATTGCCTTATAACCCACATTAAGAAATACTATAGTAAATACTATAGTGTTTTTGAACCTTACTAGGCTATAGTACTTGAATTAATTTGTTGTGGTAATTCTATAGTTGCTGTGGTAATACTAATAAAAACAAATTACTTTATCCAATAATAAATATTATAATACAATACTACAAAAGCTGTCACTGGGGCGGTACCTTTTCTAAATATTAATTTAATTTAATTTAATATGTAGTATTAACTACATATTAATACTTAAAGTGTACATATTTGAACCAATATAGTACTATACTATAAATTACTATAGTATTTTTTCATGTACAAAACTCGTACAAAACAGCCTTAGAAGGCAGCATAATATCCGACAGCATAATATAACTGCCTATGTTTTGTAAGAGACTTCGCGTTCAGAAGTGTATTTGACGCCTTGAATGCTGTCTAAGTAGGGAGCTCACTAGATTTTGGATAAGAGTTCAAGAGAGCGGGAGGAAAGCAAACGAGGTGAAGGACTGCAATAGGAAGAGTCTTGCCAGCTTACTGATGGCTCTCGGCCAGAATTCTCAGACACTAAGGAATTCCTCGCAGAGGGTTTGAGAGAAAAGAGAGAAGGAGGGAGAGAAAGACAGAGAAAACTGCATGTGGGAAGAGAGCGCGACCTGGGAAAGACCCAAAGCCACCAAAAAAGAAGCAATTAAACACCACTTGTGCCAACCAGAATATCCTAAATGCCAATCCTGACAGACCATTAAACAATATGTAACAAATAACAATATTTCTAAAGCTAATTGATTAAACATCATAAGAAACTAGAACTGAAGTGATTCGGCAAACTGTTCTCTAAGATCAGTCTCTATCAGCACCCCAGAGAACGTATGTCACATTAAATGCATGAAATCGGACATATTTCCCAGTCAAAAGTATATGTAAATATCACTGGATTGTGAAAATGGGCATGGCTTAACATAATCAGGTGGCTGGAGGGGAGGGGTCAAAAGTGGGAGGGGTTTAAATCGTTTTTAGAGGTGTTCTTAAAAAATAATAATAAGTTTTTATAAATAATTATGGATACAAAAGTATGGTTCTTTTACAGTTTTCTGAACTGCCATCGTTTTGGAAAAGACCTCCTTTTGCATTCCATGAAAAATAAATAAAAAAATTACAGCATGCAGCAACATGATGGTGATTAAATGAAAACAGAATCCTCTTTTGTTAGGTTGAACTGTTGCATTAAGAAAGGAAGTATGCCAATTTTGATCTATTTTTTTGTCCTTTTCCCTTCAGCAGACTAAACTTCACTGGAGGCCTGCAGACGTGTGAGGAACAGGCGCAGAATAAGACAGACGCTGACTCTTTTACTCTCTGTATTTATCTTTCCTGCAGTAAACAGAGCCAAGGGTGGGATTACGAAACACAAGCTGACCTGACGTGACTCGGGGTCTGGGCTCAAGGGTGGATGAAGGGTCACGCTTGGGCTTTTTGTGTCTGTCACAGGATACAACAGCTCTGCTACATGCTGGTCTGTATTACATTCTGTCCTACCATTTCCTTTTGTATCCCCCTCCATCGGGAACATATGTAAAAGAAAACACTTTGTCCCATAAATTCATAAAATGCTGTAAGCTTCAAATCATAAAAATCTGGACCCAACAGCTCCAGAAAGTGGATATGCGCTCGCATATCTTAACCAGCATATCATGACAGACTGGATATAGGCTGTGTGTTTGTGGAACGTCTGATGTGTTTTCAGGGTGTTTTTCCATACATTGTGTGAGGGCATGTAGAATTAAGGAAACAGGAGGCATTGTGGGAAGGATTGGGGTTCAGCTCTTTGGCAGAAGAAGCGTAAACGCCTTCCGAGCAGCAGGGAACTTTTATATTAGACTCTCATAGCTGAGTTCTGACGTTTAACCCTGTCCATGTCTGTGAATTGCAACTCGGTTAGTCTCTGATATTCAAAGCAAAGGTCAGTGAAAGATATCTGACTTTAAAATAACTTAAATTTTAATGAATGCAATAAGCTTTTTTGTTTGTTGTTCTATATAAATAAAAGTGACTTGACTTTGAATTTTGCCTAATTAACTCAGGAGGTTAATATATTAAGATTTGTTTACAGAGAATGTGTTTATATCTTATATAATAATAAGTTACCTTGAAGCAAGGTTTTATTAAATTTTTTTTAACTGAAAAACAAACAAGCTAAAAAACTACTTAAAAGCTCATTAGGAAGTTATTTGCACAGTCTATTATAATAATTTGAATAATCAATTTTTTTTACGATTAATTTCTATAAAATCCCTTTGGTGGCCATCTTTATTACACAACCAAAAGACGCTTATTTATTTAGTTAGTTAGAGAGTTAATTACATACTTAATTATAGTTAGTGTATTTATGTAGTTAGCCATAAAATTTTAAAAAATTCACATTTCTTACACATAATCTTCATCTGTTTAATGAAATCACTGCTGATGATGTATTGCTGAGCTTAAAAGAAACCGTATGTAAAAAAATGGCCAAAACTGGTACTGCAATCACTTTCAAAATACTGTAGAGCGGTGTCTCCCATCCCCGTCCCCTCGTTGAATAGAGGTTGCCAGATAAGCTGCTTTTCTCCGTCTCCATCGTTCAAACGCTTCTCCAATGCAAACCATTGTCTTATTTCGCACTTTGTCACGCCGTATTTCTGATTCATAGCGAGGTCTTTTAGGCTTCGTACTCAAAATGTTAGACATTTTTTTAGTAGCTGCTGCAGCCGTGTCACTTTAATGCAGATCAGGCAACCTGGATGACGAAACACTACAGACTTGGTGATTGGGAGATAGATGGAGGGTGGCGCTTCAGACCAAAACAAAACATTACAACATAAGCATCAGTTGAGGCCTGCAACTGCGCTTTTTAAACGAGAATATCCAGGCTGTACTAATGCTGTCAGTGATATGAGTACTTGAAATTAACAGGATTTCTTAATGCCTCTAACATAAATTTATGATTATTACAATACATTTCTTACATGCAGATCCTTTAATTGCTGTCATTTTGAAGGTCAATATGAGTAAACAAACTCCATCAAACGGAAAAACTTGATTGCTACAACCACCATAATGTGCGATGTGATTTTCTCTCGTTTGTTTTTATAAATTCCCCTTTTTACTGCCTCTGATTACAACCAAAATATGGTTGCTCTAAAATCTCTCCAAAATACCTTTCAGCATTCATAGTGCCTTCTAAAACATGCAAGCTGCCTATGCTGTATGCACTTATGTATCCCCATACCATTAGAGATGCTGGCTTTTAGATAAAGGCTGATAAAATGCTGGAAGGTATCCACGGCGTTCGTGATTTACAAAAAATATGTCAAATTTGGACTCGTCTAACTATAGAACACTTCTCCACTTTGAAAAAGTCCATGTTAAATGAGCCTTGGCCCAGAGGACATGTCAGCACTTCTGGAGCATGTTCACATATGGCTTTCTTTTTTGCATGTTTTTGCTGCAGATGGCACGGCAGATTATGTTTACCAACAGTGGTTTCTGGAAGTATTTCTGGGCCCATTTAGTAATCTCAACGACAGAGTCATGCTGATGAGTGATGCTGATGTCGTCTGAGGGCACCCAGCAATGGTCTTGTCTCTTACACACAGAGATTTCTCCAGCCTATCTGAATCTTTTGATGATGTTATGTACTGTAGATAATGAGATTTGCAAAGCCTTTGCAATTTAACATTAAGGAACGTTGAAAGTATTCCACAATCTTTATGCGCACTCTTTCACAGATTGGAGAGCCTCTGCCCATCTTCACTTCTTAATCTCTTCAAAATGTCTTGCTTTTTCAGCCCTTTGTTGCCCCATGGCTTCCTTTTCCTTTTTTTTTAGCAGGCATTTAATTTGAAATGAGTTCATTTAGTGAATAAAAGTGTAAAATTTCTCAGTTTAAACATTTGTTATACTCTCTATTTTCTATTGTGAATAAAATATGAGCTCATGTGATTTAATAGTCTTTTAGTTTTAATTTTATTCAAATTTCAAAAATGTCCCAACATTTCTGGAATTCGGGTTGTACTATTTTTACTGATTTTCTTGCTTTCTTCTTACTTGAAGTGGGTTTTATAGTCAATGAGGGGATTTCCCTTAAAATGACATAACATCACTTTAACGCAAATACAGAATGAAAGGTAAGTACAGAGTAGAAATGAATAATTCATAACACAATAATACTTTCACTTGCATGACAAATTAGTCACTTTGTTTATGTATTTTCCTATTTCACAATAGCTCTTTAAACATCTCCCCTTTCAATTAACACAGCACTGTTATGTGATTTGTTACGACCAGCGTCCGCACTGCCACTTAAAGCCTGAACATAAAGCTTGTCAGAAAACACACAATCAATGCATCTTGGCAGGAGAGAGGAGATTTCATCAGAGCAAGCTGTGCAAATGCAACAATTCTGTAGCTCACTGCATGATTGCCTTATTAGCTGAGAGACAATGCACAGCATACACCTGATAATCGGGCTGTTTGAGCTGAAATCAGTGGGCTAGCAAAAGCACAGAGCCAGCACTGGAGCCCAAGGTTTATACTAAACAAACAGCCCAGAATCAGTGAAATTAAAAAGGAAGAGGTTTGGATAAACTATACACATAGATCACATTCTGGCAATGGTTAGCAGTCCAGGTTGGAGCAAAACTCTGCAAGACAGTGGACCTCCAGGACCAGGATTGAGAGTATATGACTCTATGCAATATGACTGTTGATGTATAATTAATAACATCAGAATTAATATTCCGATTGTTCTTTGTTGTTTTTGTATTTATAATAATATATATATATATATATATATATATTATATATTGTTTTATATGATATTATTTATTGTATTGTTTTGGATAATATAAAAAAAGGCATTTATTTGAAATATATTACTACTACTGCTAAATAATATTTAAGTATTTTATTTAATTTTAGCTGATGTTTGTTTTATTTCAAGCAAAGACGAATTATTTCTGTTTTTAGTTTCAGTTAACGATAATAAGTGTCAAGCATTTCTTATAGCTGCATATCTAACATAATTAGAGTTATTAGTGACTGCATTCTCCCAGTCATACTTCCTTTTATTCAGTGTTGTGTTAATAATCTTAAATCACTTTATATCTAACATTTTTTATTTATAAAAAATAAGTTTGTAGTTTATTTAGTTTTAGTTATTAGTGCTGAATTTTAAGTAAAGGAAATGTTACCTTTGCAACTAGCTGAATCATAGAATACATTTTGTTTGCCTCATTTTATTTCAGTTTATGTTTATTTATTTTAAGCTATTTCGATTTTTAGTTAATGATAATAACCCTAGTTTACTGCATTTCTCAGCTGCTTATCTCGGGAAAAAAATTGCCTTCGGAGAGAACCGTTTGCATTCTTCATGTCTCTTGCAGACAAGAGTCGCTCTGTTTGTGAAAAACATTTAGCGGTAAACCCAAAGGGACAAATACTGTTGCATATGAAACAATATTCATAGTTTGGGGGACCTGCAGTTCCCTCAAACTTGAGTTTGGACTGTGAGAACGGCCTGTAGTTTCGAAGTCTCCAGTTTCTCTCTCTGCTTATGTAATAAACCAAAAACATCAGAGTAATGGGCTTGCTTTACGTCAAAGATATTAAGCTTCGCCGCTACAATCTCTCAGGCAATTTGTCTAAATGGGCACTGGTCAGCCCCTGACTTGTGTTTTTTCCAACTCTGTATCATTTGGGTCTGTGTTTCTCTCTCTGCTCTCCCCTCCCTCTATCCGTTTTGATTCCCGCCGCCTTCAGCCACAAACAGTGATGCAATCGGCAGACTCCTGCATGCAATAACAGGGCCTGGAGAGCGCTAGCGGGGCAGGGCGCTCCGCATTTCTCTCGCTGTCTGAAACGAATAAAGAGAGAGCACGGAAGAGAAGGAAAAAGAAAAGCAGAGGTCTGGGACGGAGAGAGCCAGACACAAGAGAGACATCTCACATTAAGAGCTCATTGTTTGGTTGTGGTCTGCTTTTCTTTGCTAATTTGTGCTTTTAGGTCAGAAGCGGATGGTTTTCAGTGTTTAGGCATGAGGGTGGCGTATTGTCAGTGTTACTCGCTTTTCTTCAAAGGTTGACTTAATCTTAAGGCATCTCCTAAACAGACAGGAATGTAATCTTGGAGAAGTGGAAAGCACAAGGAAAACAAGATCCATCCCTGACTAAAATGACCTCCAGAAAATGTATATCCCAGCCTTCAGTCAACTTTACTTTTTAGAGTAAATGCGCACAATCATTCTCAAACGCCATTGCACATTTAATGTAGTATAAAATATGTGAATATTATTTTAGAATTTATAATTTTAAAGATTATTTTAGTGATGGTAATATTTCGAATAAGCTTTTATTTTTTATTTTCAGTTTTCTTTTTACTTTTAATTTAATTCTTTAGTAATTGTGTTATGTGCTTTTGTCATTTTTATCTTTTTTTTAATTAGTTTTCTTTTTTTCAGGTTTACTTTTAAGTACTTAACATTTGTTACTTAATAATTAGTTTTTCTAATTATCGTTTTGTTTTGAATTGAACTGAATTGAAATAAATTGAACTGAATTTAATTATTTCTTTTTAATTTAATTGAAATAAAACTGAAAAGGAATAAACTAAATATTAGATGTAAAACGTGAAAATAAATTAGAAAAGCTGCCTTGGTAAATAAAGTCAAGTAAAATAAATGTAAGCTAAATAGAAATATTGAAACAAAAATAATAAAAATGGCAAATGCACATAACTAAGAATGAAAATAAATGCTATAATAAATAAATAATTATTTAATAATTATTAATAAATTATTACAACTATTAATTCTTAATTTATATATATATATATATATATATATATATTATTACACTGAGTCTGCTGAAATCAAACTTTTAAAATGCATTAAAGCACAATTCCTGTATTTAAATCAAAGAGCACTTGATTTCCCATTAGAATTTACTACAGTCTGTCTAGGGAAACAATGCATATTTTCTCAACAAAGATATCCGTCAGTGTACTTGTCGGCTTCATGCTGTTGAAGCAGAACCCATTCTCTCTATTTTTCCATCCTACATTTTTGCCCTTTACTTTCTAAAAACAGGTTTTAAATGGCCTTTGACTGCACAGACCCCGTCTCTCAGCTCACCGGTGAACTCTAATAGACCTCAGCGTAGATGGCGAGCACAATTATGGTCAGTTTATGATGGTGTTTGTGCATTTTTCTGCTGATTGTTCCTCAGATCCGCCCCTTGACTGGAGTTTGGCCGTGCTGAGACAGACCTCCCCTGGAGGCGTATGGGGTCAGAGCAGGAATGCACCTGGCTAAATCCTACACACGCTCACTTTTTCCACTCTCTCCACGTGGATCCTAATACCCACGAAAACACGGCACTCCTCTGCTTGCAGTCAAACATATTCCGCAGCCACAACACAGCGTGTGCAGACATGTCAAGTCAACAGGTCATTGAGTGCGCCCCAAACTCCCCATCATGTCATATTACTTACACAGAAAACTAAACCTTTTGAAGAAAGAAGTTACAAAATGTAAGGCTAAATAATAAAAAAAAACTGCTCATTTTGAAAATTTAAGTTAAATTCTAGCAAATTTGAGAGAATGTTGAAAGATTTTTAAGATCAACTCTAACTTGAAATTATTTACGATCATTTTTAAGATCAACCTTAACTTTATTTACAATAATTTTTAAGATCAACCTTAATATTTTTATGATCATTTTTAAGATCAACTCTAACTTTAAGTTATTTACAATCATTTTTAAGATCAACCTTAACTTTTTTAGAATCATTTTTAAGATCAACCTTAACTTTATTTACAATAATTTTTAAGATCAACCTTAATATTTTTATGATCATTTTTAAGATCAACTCTAACTTTAAGTTATTTACAATCATTTTTAAGATCAACCTTAACTTTTTTAGAATCATTTTTAAGATCAACTCTAACTTTAAATTATTTACGATCATTTTTACACATTTTTCACATTTCGCCACAGAGATGAGAAATGAGAAATGTCTACTGAGTCACGCTAAAACACAAGTATAATACGTGAACCCTTACGTTAGTATAGTTGGTATAGTTATGTATTGCTGTGCTTCAAAATTTAAATATCCATGGACTCTCACTAAAAGTTAATGCTCTATCATTTTGGAAATATGCCCTACACCAAATCCTACCTGATAGTGTTAACAAATGATAGATATGAACTTGGATATGTGTGATTCTAACATTCAAAAGCATAAGTTTTCAAATACCCCAGCATATTAATATTGTTCTGAAGTCATAGCATGATATACTTTAAGTAATTGTGTGAAAATTATGCTTTATTAAACCAAACAAATTTGTGTAAAAAGGAATAAAAGGTGCCAGAGTTTTACTGCCTCAAGTGTTCATTTCTTTTGGAAACGGCAGTGATATGTACTTGTTGGTACATATTTTCACAAAAAATTGCGCCCAGGCATGTTTATGCCATAAGACCAGGTAGCGTATGTTGGACGGACATGAGAGTGAGTAAATCATTCTTCAGTGAACTAACCCTGAGACTGTCAGGAAGCTCAATAGTTCCCACGTTTGGTCGGGGTTTGTTTGAAACTGTCCCGTGTGGAAAAGCAAAGCCGTACCTCCGACCCTTCGTCCGCTGGGTGGGATGGCAAGCGTCTGGGCACAGAGCGAGGGTCTGGCGCTGCTTTCCATCCCACAGCGTTAACAGACTCCCAGCCGCAGATTTACGGGAGCTGGCAAGATCATGGAAACTCCTCCGGCCATATTTCAGCTCGCTGTAGCCAATGTCGTGACAAGTCGAGCCGAGCCACTCAAGGGGCTCACGCTTTAATAAGAGGTATAAAAAACACATCTAGCAGGCAGGCTGCTCTTTGAGTTTGGGCCAACACTGGGCACATTGGGTATACTTCACATTTTGGGAGTTGCCGTCTCAGACTTGCACTCATTTCCTGGATCCGAAATATTACGGCAGCGCCACACGAGAGGCTCAAAAACCCCCTTTTCTTGGACCGAGAAGCCCAGGGTGGGTGCACAAAGCAGTTAAGCTGAAATCAGGCGTAATTCGATAGGAGATGTGACTCGAGGGGCGTCAGTGGTGTCAGGACTTGAGATTGCTCTGTTGATGGACACCTGTGTGCCGGGGTGGGACGCTTTCTGGGAGCAGGGAGCTGGTCAGGAGCAGGAGGCGGGGCGCTGTTCGGTTCTTCAAACCCAAACACATCACGGTACAAGGAAAACAGGAAGGCAAAGGAAACTCAGAACTGAAGAATGTAATTAGCTGACAAACTGAAGTAAATCAGGCACGCTGCTGATTGTTTAAAGCATGGTTTCAGTTTTTAATGTCAGCGGATCCCCTTTGACTTAATATGTAGCTGAAGCATCGCTTGAGATTTTAATTTTCTATTTCAATAACTTAAAAATACATTCATATGTCCACAGTTGCCTGATGACTGCTAATGCTTACATGACATGCAAACAAACTAACTATTATAAATTAGTTGTTATTTATTATTATTTAGTTTTTACTGTGTTTTATTTTCATTGTTTATTGATTAATGTAGTTATTTATTTATTATTATTATATTATTATTAATTTTACATGTAACTGTAATAACAAATGCTCAAACTGGGGTCTGCAAGGGGGCTAATACAAATGTTTTTGGTTTTTTAAGAGGTTTAGATGTTAAAATATTAATTAATATGTGGAACACAATTCATTTTTTAAAACATTTTGTTATATTATTATTAGTCTATTTCACTTTTATTTATATATAAAAGTATATTTTAATAAAATATAAAGATATTTTATTTTATTGTTAGTGTAAGTGTTCTTTTAATAGAAACAACTGTAAAAAAAACATGTAAATAAAATGTTTAATAAAGTGTAGAAAATATTGCCCTAATACAAAGAAAACATTTAAGACATTTATTATTATGTATTTAGATGTTAAGTGTGTGTGTATATATATATATATATATATACTTATATTTATAAATGTAAAATATTTATGAATAGCTAATTAAAAAAAAAATCTTTTTTCACTGTACAAATATTCCTTTATCCACTAACACATATATAGCTGCCTTAATAAGTTCTCCCTCACAAAGGTATTATCAAATTTGGGGGTCCTTGAAAGCAAAAAGCTGGAAGCCCCCTGTGTTTTTGAATGACTCGCAACTTTTTAATTTATCATGATTGAACCATAAAATGACTTAGAAGAGCTCCGGCCATCAAAACTTAAATCCAGGCATTTCCAAATGTCCAAAAGAAGCTCAGGGTCTGAAATGTGTGTCTAGGGAGGCCTGGCAGGATCACGATCTGGCCCTGAAAACCACAAATTAATGTTTATTGTCTTATAAATACTTCTTTACGAGTCATTGGAGGACATAATGGACCTTAGACGTCTGCTGATGTTGCCCGTCGTTGCTCCTCTTTTCTCTTTCAGACACCTGCACACACACACACTCTTTTCTTTCCTCCGCCTCTGTTCTTCTTCCCGTCTGTGTCTCTGCCAGCCTCACTGTGCGCCTGTGTTCTCTTGTTCCCCTCGCATGGGGCGCCTGTTTTCTTAAAGCCAGGCCGCCCTCCCCTCAACACTCGCCCCCTCCGAGACCTGGCAGCCAGACAAGGTCAACATGACAGGATTTTCCCCCTCCTTCCCTCGTTCTCTCACCCTTTATCTCCCTGCGTTTCTTTGACTTCGCTCAGCTGAGCGGCAGGCTCCTCCCAGACACCAAGGGCCTTTCATCTTCTGTCTCCGTCAGAGAGAGCAAACAAGGGACAGGGAGCTGTAGAGCTTCATCTCCGTGTGAGAGATGGACTGAACGAATAATGCAGCACAGTTGTTTGCAGTCGGATGTTTATTTCAGCTAAAATCACAGGCGGTGAAATGAAATGAAATAAGCGGCGAGTTGGATTCGATCCAGTGAATCACTTCAAACTGATTGTTTCAATGAATCAACTCAACTCTCATTCGATTCATACAATGAAAATACTGAAGCAAATATTTTTCGCTTTATGTTTAAACTAGAAATTTTACTGTTTTACTTACAGTAACCCTGATGAATATGACATTTCATTTTATCAAAAGACTGAAAATATCAACATAACTTTCTTTCTGGCTTTTGAGGAAATACCGTACTGTTTTTCAATACAGCATTTTATTGCACGTTTTATTTCCCCATTCAGTTTTCTTGAAGACATGAGCCTCGTTTCATGACTCTTCTTTGTTTTGTGACTCATTTTTAGAACTGAAACATTTTAATAGAGACTTTGATTTAGTAACAAGCGGCGAGTTGGATTCACATCCTTCAAACTGATTGCTTTAGTGAATCAACTTGACTCTGATTCGATTCATTCGGCTCAAAACATTGAAAAAATTTTCCCAGGTTTTCATATATTAAACTATTAAAGTTGCTAAAGATTGGTTTAGTTGTTTTATTGGTGCATATAATAAAATTTTTTTAAATGATAAGTCTTTTTATTCATGTATTTAGGTATTAGACAAGATATTTTACTGTTTTATTTCTTAATACAGTTATAATTTACAATATGAGTAAATATGTATATGACATATCGATTACAGTTCAAAAGTGAGTTTTTTTATGTTTATAAGTATTTTATGCACACAAAGGCTGCATTTATTTGGCCAGAAATACAGTAAAAATAGCAATGTGAAATATTTTTATTAACATTTCAAACAACATGTTTCTACTTATTTTAAAATGTCATTTACTCCTGTAACCAAAGCTGAATTTTCAGCATCAGTCTTCAGTGTCACATGATCATTAATTATTATTATTATTTATTAATCACATCCAATTCATAATATATGTGAGTATACTGTGTATATTTATTATGTATATAAATAAAAACACATGCATGTATATATTTAATGAAATAAAATATATGTATATATAAATATAATAATAAAAAAGTATATACATGTAAATATTTTCTAAATATATATACTGCATGTGTGTATATACTTATATATACATAAACATTATAAATATACACTGTACACACACACATTATCTAAAACTACATATATCTGTTTGACAATACTAACTACTATCATTATTAATTATTATCAGTTTTTTGATGACTAGAAACACCATTTATTTGAAATTGCAATCTTGTGTAACATCATAAATGTATTTATCATCAGTTTTTATTAATGTAAAGCATATTAGCTGATTAATTTCTTTCAAAACAAAATCTTACTGACCTCAAACCTTTGAATAGCAGTAGATTTCTAGTCCTATGTTTCCAAACACAACATCTAACTGCATTATAAGACTATTAATCAATAAAGTGTCTCTTTATCTCCTCCGCTGTTGCACAAAGCAGTTGCACAAAGCAGTTGCAGTGAATGCATTGAAACTTTAACACGGTCAATTCACAGTTTTTCAATCACAAAGCTACTAAAGGAAAGGCTCATACAGAGTAGACTCCCACAATAAGCCACAATTCACTGTAGATTTAACAAAAAGTACCAAAGATTCCCGTTCGAGCCATGTGCCAAAGTTAACAGAGATACGAGAGCAGCGGGACCAGAAAAGAGCTGTATCCTCTGACCGCTTTATAATGAGGCAGAACGCACCAACGTTGGCTTCATCTTTCTTTCTACCTGGAGTTGTGCCGCTCATGATGTACAGCTCCGGAGGATCATGGACTCTTGCGCACACTGACGGGAATGAATCTGCCCGGACACGGAGCCAAGCCCAGGCCCAGACTTGAGAGAGCCTTGTTTCTCTTTCAGAAACGCTTTACCTCCCTCCCTGCCCCTGCTCCCTGTTTCATACGACAGTCTTATGCGCTTATTGTGTTCCAGACACGTTATTGTGGCTGTACTGGAAGATCCAGGCTGTTGGCTTTGCGAGTAAATAATAATAAAAGCCAGCTGTGCTTCTAGTTTAACTGCTGAAGCCCTTGGCCCGTTACGATCCAGCGCGCTGCTTATTGCTAACAGCTTACGGTTGGAAAACAATGGTGGTGATGTGGCCCTGCGATTCAGAGTCATGTGGCAAAGACCGTTCTCATGTTTCTTGAACTTTACTGGTTGCTTTTCCAATGCCTTATGCTCATATAAAGTACCAGCCACATTTGCACAAACCTTTTCATTTTATACTAGTACTATCTTAATACTATCTGAGAATAACCAGTCTTAAAATGGAAATTTTAAATAAATGTCTGTTCTATGAGCTTGTTCCTTGTTCTTGATTATGAATTTTATTAATACATGATACGATTTTATGACATAGCTAAGCATTTCAAATGGTCGTAAAGATAATGAGGGACATAAATTCTGACAAGTATGCATATAATTAAAAATTATATTACTCAAAATTAAAGTTACCCACACACATGCACATATATATATATATATATATATATTGATACGTGTGCAAATAGGCCTATAGGCCACTTTTTATCTATCATGTTTTTTTTTATTTTATGTAGTTGTTTTTTTGTGATTTAAAAACTAAAAATCTATGTAATAAAATGTTAACTATATATATATATATATATATATATATATATATAGTGTGTGTGCAAATATGATTAATTTGAAACTTACAAATTTATATATATATATAAATAAATATAAATATATATATATATATATGTAATAAAACAAAATAAACTGTAATTGCATTATTTGTGTGTATATATATATATATATATATATATAAAACCCTTTTCCTTATAAACTTATAACTTATAAACTTATAAGACTTATAAACTCCTGACCTTTGACCTAAGGACTTCTTTTGGGTCTCTTTTCCTGTTCTGTTAATTTTTCTGTCAAATTTCCCCTCGTTTTGTTGCAGTGGTTGTAAGGAGAAAGTAAGTGGCTGTAAGACATAAAAGACATAAAGTGGAAAGTGTCTGGACGCAGAACTCGGTCTGTGTTTATTTTGGAGGGCTTGTCCCGGAGCACCAGGCCCTCGCAGCTGAGAAACGCTGGGACGGGTGGCGTGGACCATCCTGGCGTGTCCCGTCAAGGTGCCGAGGGGGGAGAGAGAAAGAGAGCGAGGGGTCCTCGGGCTGGGGCGGGACCGGGCTCTGTGCAGCAGGGAGGACATGAGCGAAACGTTCCAAGAGGAAACGGTGAGGCCACGCTGTGATTAGTGGTTGCAGTTTAACTGGAGAAAAATGCATGGTCCAAGCCCAGTGAGAGAGGGTGGTTTCACTGGTCTCAGAGAGCCCATATGACTCAGGGACTCTGCACTCCTATCAGCCCTGGTGAAAGTTTGTTTGTGCAGCTCTTTTCAAAGAATTAATGGCTTTTCCAGAATTACAGTAAACAGTTGCATGCAAATGTCTTATAACAGCAAAACAAATGCCATTTGTCAAAGTGCCAACAATATTTATGCCAGGTTTAGTAGTCTAGTTTTTCCTACATTATTGAAAATAAAGGTTCCACAAAGGAGTTTTCATAGATTTTGGTTCCCAAAAAGAACCTTTTTGTGAACTGTTTTTTTTTTCCCACACAAGTGCATTTAAAAGATTCCATGGATTTTAAAGGTTCTTTATGGAACCACTGTTGTAGAATTAGAACCTTGCAGAAGCTGGAGTTTTACCGGAATCTCTGATCATTTCAGTGTGGAATTCCACGTCCTGGGACTCTTCCTCCATTCTTTGTTAAATTCCTAGCCGAACTGACCTCCCCAGGCCCTCCTCCCACCTTTTAGCAAATGCTAAACATTTATTCCAAGTGGATGTCAGCTGTCTCTGTCCTGAAGTAATGCAGAGGACCATCTGAAATTCCCATAACAGAGACCATCTCATACTCTCAATACCATTGCCGAAGCCTCCTGAGGTTGTAAATCTAGTCCATGTGGAGGATCACGGGTGTCAGTGTGAAGGCTGAATGCCCTGTATGGGTTGCAGTCTCTCAATACCTTAAGGGTTGTTTAATTGTGGCTTCAAAAAAACCATAAAGCAAATTACTTGGTGCTACTAGATATTTAACAACCGACAGAGAAACCCAAGAATGCACTTTTGGTGCACAGACTAGCAATTACCAACAAAAAAAAACCAAATGAAAAGTAACAGTTCACTCAAAATTAAATTCTGCCATTATTTACTCATGTCTTCCCAAATCTGTTTTCAGACGATGTTATCAAGAGTCCTGTTCATCGTAATGGCAGAAGTCCAAAACAATGCTCTGAATAGATTTAAGTTTAATCTGATAGAGGTTCCAAAATTAGGTTTACACAGTGATGCCACAGAAGAACCATTTTGAAGATCCACCTTTTTCCAATTATAAAGAACCTTTTGTGGAATGGAAAGGTTCCATGTATAAAGGTTGTTTATTTGCATCAATGGTTCCTTGAAGAACCTTCCAGCAACATCTACAGAAACCTTAAATTCAGCAGGTTTCTTAAGATTTCTAAAATGCTCTTCACACTAAGAAGAAATCGTTTACTCACCCTCAAGTCATTCCAAAACTGTATGACTTTCATGGAACACAAAAGAAGATATCTGGAGTCAAAAGCCCACTGGACTTAATTGACTTTTATTGATCCAAAAGCAACAATGGCGTAGAGGAATTATTTTTGATTTCCCCCTAAAAAACTTCCAGTGAACAGCTATTATATATATAGATATATATTTATTTATATATATATATATATATAAAGACGCTTTTGTGGAATGGAAAGGTTCAACAATAGAGGCCAATAAAGAACATTTATTTTTAAGAGTACAAACAAAAAAGGCTTTTTTGTGTTTGGGGCAACTTGAGAATGAGTAAATAATAGCTGAAGATTTTGCATATAGTGCGCAAATTTTATGGTGCTTTTTTGGAGTTTTATAGTCCCAGTGTTTGATCATGGTGCACTGATTCATGAGTAAAACTCTCCCAAACATCTTCAAACGCGAAGCAAACCAAGCTCTCCTTTTGGTCTTTTGTCAAATGTTGTGTTTAGGCCTTGCAGCATGCACGCATAAAAACGTCTCCAAAGCCTCACGTATTCTCTCTGTTTGGCCCCACGATTTGAGTAAAGACCAGGCCGGGGCCCCTCTTTAGTCGCTGTGCATTAGAGAGCGTAATGGGCATGAATTCACAGAAGCGCTTCAGGGTGGGTCATATTTGGCAAACCATTCTGAGCATCGAGAGGAACAAGCGCTATATTCACTGGCCAGACCCCTCACAAAAGTACGCCAAAGTGTCGGCGTGCCAAGATCTCAGATTTCTGCAACGTTCAGCTCTGCTTATGGAGCTTTGCTTCATATGCGAGCCAGAAGCCTTTCTTTCCAGCGCGTCTTTGAGCACATCGTGAAACAGGCGGCCCTATCGCGGAGCCGTCGGTTCACATGGCGAAAACACAAGTCGTCGCCAGCACGCACAGCTGGATGAGAGCATACGGTGAAGTGAGGACTCAGCGACAATAATATGAGATGTTTGCACAGCAGCATAAGGCAGAAAGCTGTGCACATACACACGCTCTTAAAAGGCCTGGATTTCACCAAAGAATGCCATCTGGCCAATTCGGGTCACTTTAGGGGCACCTCAATGCAGTTTGAACAGTGCACGCATTTCTAAACCAAAAAAGCACAACAGGAGGAGGTCAAATGTCACGCAAACCTTTGGACAAACTGCACAAGCTTGGGGCTTCAACGAAGGCGATCACCTCTAGGCTCGATTAATGAACCAACCCCATGATCAAGCTTTATCCAAGAGCGTTTTTTGTCTGAGATGCCCCTCTCGCAGTTGGTTAACTACGTCCTGGCAGGCATCTTCTTTATCAATGGCCCCATGTGTAGCAGCCAATGAGGACGGGCTCCATTCCAAGCCACATCTCAATGTGCTCACAATTAAGTGCAGGGACACTGGAATCGCCTAATTGGATGATGACTGCTTTATGTCCAGGCCCCAACCACTATAGACAATAACAGTAACTCTGCCAGAGTGCATGCAGCATTTCAGTTTTTTTCCACATGCACCCCATCCCATTTCTTCTCTAGAATCAGAAAACGACAACAAACCCATCACATGATGCTAGATTTAACACGTGCCTCCAGACATTCTGTGTGCTATTAAAGTGCATTAGTGCAAGCATCGTTTCTCATTTTTTTTCGCAGGCACCACAGACGTCAGCTCCTTAGAAATCGCACAGAGCGGTGCATGCACGATCTTGGAAAATAGGTCAGGGTCTTCCTGCTTCCCTGAGTGACCGTGCTTGCTGGACAAAACTACATATGCATGCTTATATTGGCACGGCGATGCACTGGAGATCAATGATGCAAGGCTGCAGTGCCATCTGAGTTCATTAGACTGGCTTACCTTCTGTGAAACCTCCTGGATGTGTTACGGCCCAGCACTGGTCTCCACCTTAAACTTTTCCAGAGGGGATGTTTGCTCCAATTCCCTTAGATCGCAAAAGTCAGTTTTTAAGCAAGGCCCGGAAGATTATGCAAAAGGACCTGTAAGACACTGTCAGCAGCGGCTGAATTATCTACTGCTGTCTGAGAGCATCAGACTGTTGTCTGGACACGCATGACAGTGCTCGGAAAAGCAGAAAACTCAAGACTTGCGAGGATAAAAAGGCGTCTGTCCAGAGTCAATGCGAGCGATATAGTAGTTTATGTCAGTTTCAGGCCATGAGGATATTCTCATGAATAAGAAACCCGTTCAATTTATGTGTGTGTGTGTGTGTGTGTGTGTGTGTGTCAACACAGTGTCCGTACTGTTATTATCGACTCTGCTTAAGAATGATACGCTAAAAAAACAAACAAAAACCGATCAGAGTGATCGTTGTCTTGGCGTCAAGGTGCATCGCTTGCTGGCGGCGCTGGTCCAGAGGGCTTTTTAATGGGTGGTCGTGCGCAAAAGGCGATGGAGAGGAGACGTCCCCCTTTTCAGCTTCGTGTCCGGATGGTGTCTCCGTGTCGGGTCCGCGATTTCCTCGGGTCGCTTTCAGTCCTGGGGCTTTAACGTTGTCTTTGGAGACAGTGTGTGGTGAGGTGGGTCTCCAGCACCCCGGACTCGAGCCTGTCCGTGTCTCCTCTCCTCTCCTCGGGCGCAGCGGGCGGAGGGATCAGCCCTGACTGACTGTGACTCTGCCAGCTCAGCGCATGTGTGCTGCTCCGCCCCATCCAGCGCTGAGGAGGCCGGCCTGGGCTCCCATCCAAACAAACTCCCCTCCCTTTCTCCCTCCAGCGCTCCCAAGATTTGTATTGGCATGGTAATAAAGCTTTTTATCGCCGAAGCTTTAATAAACATTACCTCCTTAGACCCTTTCCTCAGATCTATTCATGTTGTTCTTGCACAATGGCCACTCTTGCTTAATTTCTTTGAGAATATTCATGATAATATAATATATGTTATATAATGCTTATATGGTTTATAATACATTTCTTAAAATAATATACTTACACGCACATCATATATTTTGGTCATGTAATTTAATTAATTTTAAATAAATAACTGTATTATTATAGTTTATAATTATATCATTATTTACACCATTATTTTAAGATAAATGTATCATTGTTTTATAATAAATAATATGTTTTTCCAAAGCAAAGGAAAATTAAAAAAATTATTACGTAGAATTAAAGAAATTACAAAATATTATGTCTAGTACTAGAATGTAATAATAATAATACATATAATAAAACAATATAATGAATACATATTTATTAAACATAGAAAATATGAGTGTGGGTGTTAAAATGAAAATTCTGTCATCTTTTATTCACCCTCATGTCATTTCAAACCTTTTGTGGAACACTTTTTAAATGTCTTCTTTTGTGTTCCACAGAGCAAAAAAAGCATTTGGAACAACTTGAGAATGAGTAAATAATGACTGAAGACATTCTTGAGGAGATTTAGCGTTTTGGTTTTTAGTTTTATAGACCCAGTGTTTGATGATGGTGCTGGCGCTGCACTGATTCATGAGCAAAACTCTCCCAAACATCTTCAAATGCTTAGCAAACCATACAAAATACACTTAATAAATGTTTTGCCATTTTGTCAGCAATCTAAAAAAAGCACTTCATCGTAATATCTAAATAAACTCTTTTTTTAAGTGAGATTTTGGGATTTAATGAATCTAAATGCAGTAGTAGTCAATACAAAAAAAAATAATTAATAAAAAAAACTCATTTTAAAGTAAATTGCAGGAGTTTTTGCTTGATTTTATCTGAAAGCTTTTGTGGTGGCTGGTGAACGGACTTTTATTAAAGTAATTAAGCCCCTATATCATAACAAGGATTCAATTGTTCATATTTGTGTATTTCATTGAACTGATCTGTATTATGATCTTCAGTTTGTTTGTTTTTACTAATAGTCTTAATAGGCCTTCACAGAATAACAAAACATCATAGTCACAGACACCAATGGTTTACATTTCCTTTTGTAATATCTCTCCTCTATACATCACCAAAATCTCAGAGGCTGTTGTGATTGTAGTAAAGCTGAACTAGGTGACCACTAGATGGCAGCTGCCCAAAGCAGCACAGCCACGCATGAGGACAAAAGGAAAAACAGTAAAACAAGACTATTTATCTATCTATCTATCTATCTATCTATATATATATATATGTGTGTGTGTGTGTGTATGTGTGTGTGTGTGAGTTGTTCATTTTACGCTTATATTGGTGACAAGATACTGTTTCTG
>JAUMHI010000035.1:2090042-2139977 GCA_032359435.1 Enteromius unitaeniatus
TGTGTGTGTGTGTGTGTATGTGTGTGTGTGTGAGTTGTTCATTTTACGCTTATATTGGTGACAAGATACTGTTTCTGTGAAATCAGACAGCAAAAAATAAATACAAATAAAAAAGTGACCCTGGACAATATGGGTCAATTTTCTCGACTCTGAGATTTATAGGTCTACATCGGCTGAAAGCAGCAATAAATAAGCTTTGATATATGGTTTGTTAGGATAGGACAATATTTGGTTGAGATATGTGAAAATCTGCAATCGATATACTGAGAAAATCACATTTAAAGCAGTCCAAACGAAATTCTGAGTTTGAATATGTTTATGGTAGGAAATTAACTAAATATCTTAACAGAACATGATCTTTAATTGACATCCTAATTATTTTTGGCACAAAAGAAAAGTCAGTGATTTTTACCCCATATGTATATTTTTGGCTATTCCTACAAACATACCAATGATACTGTAACATGCGATACACATATACATATACACATGAACACATTTAGTTGAGAATATGTGACCCTGGAGCACAAAACCTTAAGTAGCACAGGTGTATGAGGAGCAAAAGGGTCCAAATTATTATTTTTTTCTTTTTAAATCAAAAATCATTAGTATACTAAGTAAAGATCATGTTCCATGATGACACTTTGTACATTTACTATGGTAAATATTTGAAAACTGTATTAATATGCAGGACTTCATTTGGGCAACTTTAAGTGTAATTTTCTCAATATTTTTTTGCATCAGATTCCAGATTCTCAAATAGTTTGAAACAGCGTCCATAAGCTTATTAACTCAGTTTTCAGATGATATCTAAATCTCAATTTCAATCTTTAAAAGACCTTTTGTGCTCCGGGGGTCATATGAGGTAAGCTAATAACAACCTGCAATACAAATATGACTAACAACCTCTGCATTAGCAGCTGTTTTAATGTATTAAATGTTCATTTGTTGCCTTTTTTCCAAATAAAGCTTAACCAATTGCTAAGATATCATCTAATAGTATTTATTCTACTGAACATATACTTCTTGGACATTATTTATATCATAACACATATGCCTTTATAGCCTATTCATGAATTGCCTGCCAAGAATAAATGAAAGAATGAGGATTTTGCTGTTACTAGAGTTTATAACATAATAATAATATTACCACTACCAAATAGCCCTATTAAATCGTGTATAATATTTGATGTAAACGTGTACATATGAATTCCTTTAAGTTCAAATGTATTTGTAGGGATTTGAGCAGTGAGCTCAACAGAAACAAGTCATGAAACGTGTAAACCGTGTCGTTTCCTCCATAAGTTTGTGTTCATGTGTCGTTGTCGAGTCACAGTGAACCACATTTCCGGGTTCTTCATGACCGCTCCCATTTTGTCTGTGTGTGTGATTTGTGCTTCGAGCATGCGATTAGGTAACTCCTGTTCCTCCTCCTACAGCTACAACTTTCATGCACCCAAAATGGTGTGTGAGTGTCAGCCCTCTCCTCTCCTCTCCTCTCCTGTGCTGGTTGGTGGTGTTGTGTTGTAAAGCCCTGCCAGCATGTCAGCTGATCCCGCATGTTTCACCCCCCAGTCAAAGGAAAAAGAGCCTTTCTACATCCACCAAGCGACAAAACAGACCTAGAGCGATATTATCACTCATTATCAATTGCATCGCATTGCATTGATTTTTAATAGGTACTAATAAATAAGATACTCTATTAAAAACAGATGCGCGATTTTAGGAGGTGGATGCTCTGTGTGCCGATATTTTACATATGGTAGGTAAACTGTAAGATTAATGCTTTAAAAAAAAATAAAAGATACTAGTAGCCCGCGTCATTTTAACATTTCGGTACTTCTGTAACAAAAGAAATAAAAGCAAGAGCTTACGAAAAATATTACCTGACATGAACTTATTTCAATTATTATTGTTTGTATATTAATGATTAAAAAGCTAGCTCACAAAAATATTACCCATTTATCTTGATCAATATTTTTATGATTTATTATATATATATATATATATATTATAATATGCGTGCATTGATTGTTGGGGGTTTTGGTGCTATTAAACTTATTTTTTAATGTAAGCGCTTACTAATTGTACATACACTGACCACATGCTCTAGATCACTATTTTTTACATATGCATAATGCTTTTACTTATTTTTTCCTTCATGCACCAACAGTATATTTGCGTGCAACTCTATTTGACGCATACGGTGCATTTACGCACAGAATGTTATTTCACACGAGGCGGGTATTTAAATGCATTCATTTTAATGCATCTGCTACAAGACCCTTTCCGTCATGCAATCAGGCCGAAACTGATTTCAGGAGAACATGGTCGCTGTTGCAATCCTCCTTTGTTTACATGCAAGTTCTCCTGTTCGGCGGAAGGAGGCTTTTTGGTAGTGCAGTGCTGTGTGTGATTCCTACCAGCTGTTTCCCGCCTTGAAAGACATCCGATCAGCTGCAAACACACACACATGCAGAAGGAGGGAGGGAAAGAGAGCGAGCGAGCGCCACACACACACACTACGAGGGAACCCCATCAGCTGGAAGAGTAGAGTAACCTTACAACTCAACACTCATCTTACGCGCTCATGCCCCAAATCAGCAAGACGCGGACATCTCTACTTCTTAAATGAGAAGGAGAAACGAAGAACCTGTTTTGTTTTTAAACCGATAAAGTAAAAGGAATCGAGGAGCCCGAGCTGGAGAGAAGCATGGAGTATTTCATGGTACCAGCTCAGAAGGTGCCCTCCTTGCAACATTTCAGGAAAACCGAGAAAGAAGTCATAGGGGGCTTGTGCAGGTACGTGAGCTCCTCTTTTGATAAATGCGCACAACATAGGCGTGCGTTTCTTTAATCGCGCGCCAACAGCAGCTGCGCTACTACGAGAGGAACATGCATGCATGATTTCTGTGTTATTGTGTACACGCGCCTATCTAGCGGCTCGGGACTGGACGGAACCCATGCGAGACTCGGTTTTCTAAATTTAAAACATCTCGCGGGGGTCTATGGAAGCCCCTTGGCTTGTCAGGTCGGTGTTACCTATGAAATATCTCGGCGAAATCGATGCATTTTGTGTCTAACAAACACAAACCACGTGGTTGCATGCACACACACCACGCTGCTGGTCTCGCGCGTCTATTTAATATCACAAACCGCGCTTATTTCGTCCCACCAGCGAATTTGTCGTCGTGTGGAGGGGTTCGGGGATTAAAAGTGCGTTTGGGCTCGAGTTCGGGTGTTTTTTTGGGGGGCTTAAGTTATTGTGGGCAGTGCGGCCATGCTTGTGGCTCGTGCATTTGGCGTCGTCTGTTTCTCATTGCTTTCAAATGTAAAAAGTCTGCCGTTGCATACGAGTATCCTTCGCGTACGAGGCTGGAATGGGCGTTAAACGCGAGAAATCTCGCCGTGCTGGCGGCGGGAGAGAGATCAGATGATATTTGGACTGCGTCGCTGCTGCCGCATGGACGGAGGAAGCGCATTGTTGTAATGGCGGACCGTATCATCCGCGAACACGATGTTTTTTATTTAGGCCAGCGAGTACGTTGATGATCTCGCTCGATGTTACAGTTTCGGCCGATTGTGAGTGGAATATGTGGTATTTAGAGGTTAGTGAATTAATAACTGGTGTTATTTTAATAAGGGGGTGTGTATGCTGTTGAAGGAAGGCCCCGTCAATGCGTCTGCGATCCTTTCTCAGAAGGGGGCGGGGCTAGTGAGCCGATTAGCGCAGGGCGTTCTGGGAATTGTAGTTTTCCCCCTTTTTTTTTTTAGCGCATACAAATGATGCATATGGTCTCAGGTATGTTTGTGCTGCTGTTATTTACTGAACACATTGCAGATTTACATGGATATACGTATGGTGAGGTCATTCAAAGAAGATAATAGCGTGGTTTTGCGTTCACATAAATGTGAAATGTTGCTATACTATGTCATTTTTTTAAAACCACACTCGATTTGTTTTTGAAAATGTCGAAAGCTAAAGTCTCTAATAGTTAAGCTATTTAACCTGAGGGATGCATATGTTTTTTTTTTAGTACCAGTTAATTTTTGTTTACAGTTAATAATTTCATGTTGTGTTATGGGTAAAAACTCTCAGACGTATGAGCAATGTTCAGTCATTTTTATTAGTCTTGTTATATATTATTACAAGCGGGTACCCTGGCCTTTTGTCAACTTTAAACGAATGTGTTAATATTATTAGAACATTTATTTTTAAAGTATTATTAGAACATTAGTTGTAAATTATTTAATTACTGTTAAGTATTAAGACTATTATTGATTTATTTAAAAATATTATTCTTTGAAATTATTTAAAATTAGTATTATAGGTTGGTTGATATTTAGCTAATATAAAACTTTATACAGTTTATTATTGCAAATGTTATATATAATGATTTTTTTTTTTTAATGTAGATTTTATTGCCATACAAAGTCTCTCACCCCAAACTGAGATTTAAACTTCCTTTTGACCATTCGGTTTTCATGCATAAAAGAAGTTGGGTCATATTCAATGCATATGGCTGGAAACGGCTGGTCTGAGCGTATCTCTCGTTCCACAGTTGGCTCTAGTTGTGATTTTGGCATTGGATCTGTTTGCCGGGTTTTGAGCTGCTTGGACATAAGGAAGCGAGCAGGGAAACCTCTCTCTCTCCCCTCTCAATTGTTCGCCGTGTTTGTCCTCATGCAGCTGAGGCGGTGCTGATAAGAGAGGCTTTCCAGAGATACCCCATGAGATGCCCAGACAGGGAGGAAGTTCAATTAGGGTTTGATTTCCTCAGCCAGAGCACGTGTGTGATCGTGCGAGGCAGAGATTTCCAGGGGCTTGAATTTAGAGACAATGGGCTTCAATGAGCATTCAGGAAAGTCAATATTTTCTACTTCGCACTCTGACGTTTCTCTCTCTCACGGTTGCATCCTGTTTCAGAGATGCTAGCAAAACAAGCTCTATCATATAAACTGTATAACTTACACAACTAACGCTATTCAACTTTATTTGAATCTCAATGTTTACATTTCAGACACACAGTCCAAACCAAAATATCTTCCCAAGTTTCCTTCATTAAAAAGTACCTTAAATGAGGAAAGTTCTTGTGGTAGGGGAAAGTACCATGGGATTCTTTGAAGTACATTGCCGTATTATTTAAATAGCATGGGGTTTCCATATAGCAAAAAAAATGTGTGTTCAATTATACAATTTTAACCTGTTTCTCTGATTTCTTTAAGTGCATGATTATAATACGTACTCCGTTATGAGATTAATTGTAATAATTGCACGTTTAAAGTAAGCTAAAGTTCTGCATTGCCTCCTCTTCACAGCTTAGCAAACATTCCCCTCACGCCAGAGACGGCGCGGGACCAGGAGCGGCGTATTCGGCGGGAAATCGCCAACAGCAATGAGCGCCGGCGCATGCAGAGCATCAACGCTGGCTTCCAGTCTCTGAAAACACTCATCCCGCATAGTGACGGAGAAAAGCTCAGCAAGGTGAGTCAGAAAGCTTTCGGAGACAAACCGGGATGAGTTGGCTTCGAAATGAAAACCCTTGCGCACCCTCAGGTTATTAGAAACACACATTCGCTCTAGGAAGTACAAAAGAAGCAGCTTCTAATGCAAACCTTCTTAAGTGATACAGAAATTAAGTGTGGGAAATGATCATTGATGACCAGTTTTACTCTCGGAGAATCTGATCATTCCCACGTGTGAATGATTCATTCAGAAAAGCTTTGAGAAGCAGATCGTGATTAACAGTGATTCACTCACAAATCAGAGGCTGTTCGCTCAGAATCTTGACATAGAGGTATCACTAGAGCAAATGGCAAGATGTGAGTACATATATGTATGGTCTATGTTAGTCTTTGGTCACTGTATGATAGCTTTTGGTGAGAAACGGACGCAGTACTTCTCCTCATGGATTTTGAATGTTGTTGTCACTGTAGTTTCCACACTGTAAAACCTTTTGAAACAAATCTTCTGTGAACTGAAATGTCTTTACTGTCACTTCTGATTTAATCCATCCTTGCTGAATACAACTATTCATTTCTGATCTTTCTTACTGATCTCAAACTTGTGAACGGTTGTGTACTCCATGTGAAGCGTGCTTCATCATGCCAGTGGGGATTGTAACGCAATCTCTTTCTTTGTCAGGCTGCCATCTTGCAGCAGACGGCCGAATACATCTTTTCTCTGGAGCAGGAAAAGACGAGGCTGCTGCAACAGAACACCCAACTCAAACGCTACATACAGGTGAAGCTCTTCATAGGAATGTAATATCTTATCGATACGAGGACATTCCAGGCATCTCATGGTTTCCTCCACTTCCCTTCAGAAGGAGTTCAGCGGCTCATCCCCGAAGAGGAGGCGTGCCGAGGAGAAGGATGAAGGCATTGGATCTCCAGACATTCTGGAGGAGGAGAAGGTGGAGGATCTTCGGCGAGAGATGATCGAACTCCGGCAGCAGCTGGATAAAGAGCGCTCCGTTCGCATGATGCTGGAAGAACAGGTATATTAACGTCCGCTTGCATCAATATTTTATTGACTGATACAATTTAATTTCTTAAATATGCTAACAATTTTATATTAAAATGCAATAAAAATATAAATGTGTGATTATCTGTAACTGGCCAATATGATTGTTAAATATTGGTAGTTAATTGTTTTTAAAGAGATTTAGGCTATAAAATGAAAGTTTTCTTTGCATAATGTGTGTGTACTGTGTATATTTATTATGTGTATATTAAGACACACACATACAGCATATATATATATATATTTTTTAAATATGTATATTAATATAAATTATATCATGTAAATATATTTAATATATAAATGTAAAGCATTGTTCTTAAATATATAAATGCATGTGTGTATTTTTATATACATATAAACAAAACATAAACACTTTAACAAATAAACACTTTATTTTGGATGTGATTTATAGTTTGACAGCACTGATAGAAATTATATTTAAAATGATATATATATATATATATATATATATATATATACACACACACACACACATTCAAATATATCAAAAATGCAAATATTTAGACATATTTAAATACATTTAAAATGTAATAAATCTTATTAATATATATGTATTTACATATAAGATGCATTCCTTTTTTGCTTTTGTACCTCATTGCAGGCAGATATCTCAGTCGTAATTAAAAATTCTTTGCTGTTATTTCTCAAATGTGCATATCTTTAGTATAACTCGTCGGGAGCTGTTTGATTTGTCGCTTGCGGTTTTGCTTGACTAAACCTCGCACATCTGTATTCATCATGGCTTGGTGCTGAGGAGTTGTCATCTGTGAAATCCGTTATCAAACTTTTCTTTTGCTGCATCAGTTTGCTTGCTAAAATTAGCTTGCTTTAGTCTTTGCATATTTAATGAGATATCACAGAAGGTGCACAGCTCCCCCGAGAGCTTGAATCGTTTCTGAACATCACACTTGAAGTGCAAATTACACCCCAATCTATGCTGCTATCCATGAAACGCTCTAGACAAACTTCCTCAGGCAAGAAAAAGTATTAAGAGGAATCACTCTCTCTGGTGTCCTCTGGGTGTGTATTGACCTCTGTTTTCGTGTGTGTTTCTGTTAGATCCGCTCGTTGGATGCCCACTTGTACCCAGAGAAGCTAAAGGTGATTGCTCAGCAGGTCCAGGAGCAGCAGGTGCAGACGCAAACCATGCTTCGTCTTCAACAGCAGCAACAAGAACAGCTGGGAAAAGAGACCAGCACACCTGCTCGCAGCCCGCTGGTCAGACAATCTCTCGGTTTTGATATACTAACATTCACTGATCTACTGAAACACTATATGAAATAGTTAATCATAAAAGAGGTATTGCAGTGCAGTTTGTAAGTGTTGATCTGATGTGGTGATCCACTAGAGGGCATTAGAAGAGTTAAGACATCAAATTGCATTTGCAATCCATTTAGCTTCTATAATGTGACAGATTTCTGAGTGACATAATTTTCTTATATTAGTATAAGGTGGGAATTCATGTAGCATATGAATATTTGGCTGTGCATTATATTTTTCTGTTGGTTTTATGTGAAGATAAGCTGGTTTAGAAACAACTTGTTCAATAACTTGTTCAGTTACTATAGTTTGATAAAGAATTACGAATTGCTATTATTTTATAAACATTTGTGCTGAGGGATTAATTTTTATTCAGCAAGAGCACAAAGTGACGGTAAAAACATTTATAACGTCGCACTAAATTTCAATTTTTAAATAAAAGTTGTTCTTTTGAACTTTCTGTTCATTTAGGAATCCTGGAGGAAAAATAAATTGCTGTTTTCCTCAAAAATATGTAGCAGTAAAACAGTTTATGACATTTATAATGATTATTAAAAGTGAGCAGCAAACAGCACATTAGAATGATTTCTGAAGATTAGTGTGACAATACAGACTGGATAGATGATGCTGGAAATTCAGCTTCACAGAAATAAATATCATTTCAAAATATATTCTTATTGAAAACGGTTATTTTAAATTGCAATAATATTTCATAGAATTTTTTTTATTTTATTTTATTATTAAGTTAATTAAATGCCGCATTGGTGAGCATAAGAGACTCTTTAAAAAAAAAAAAAAAAAAAGTTCTGATTTCTTGTTGACTTTGTTCATAGAAAAGGTCTCTGTAATTTATGGTAACCCTCTGTCCTGCTGTGTTGCTCAGGTGTTTTCTCCTGCCACGCCGCCTGCACCGACTCATCACGCCACAGTAATTGTTCCCGCCCCTGCACCGCCGCCCCCTCCCCATCATGTCACTGTGGTAACCATGGGCCCCACCTCCGTGATCAACACAGCATCCACATCACGACAGAACTTGGACACCATTGTGCAGGTAAAACACATTCCTGTCCAGCTCAAAGAAAGTCCTGATGGAATGAGATTTAACTACCAGATTACCATTGTAGAGATGGTGTGACTTAGTGGCCGTACATATATATATGTGTATGTATGTGTGTGTGTTAAAGGGGTAGTTCACTCAAAAATAAATTTACTCACCCGCAAGCCATCCTAGCTGTATGCGATTTTCTTCTTTCAGATGGATACAGAATTGTATTAAAAAGTGTCCTGGCTCTTCTAAGCTTTTTAATGGGAGTGAATGGCTGTTTATGTTCAATAGTCCCAATAGAAGTCCAATAAAGTGCATCCATCCATCATACAAAGTACTCCACACAGCTCCGGGGGGTTAATAAAGGCCTCCTGAAGTGAATCAATGTGCTGTTGTAAGAAAAATATCCAGATGTCAAACTTTATAAACCATAATCTCTAGCTTCCATGTTAATGAGAAAGTGGCGTTCAGTGAATGACGTAGGCATAATGTAAGCTCTAATAACAAGGGACGAATGCGGAATTGCAGAGGATAAAACAAAACACTCACAAATTAAAGTACAAAATTAGGATTTGTACAGAAAAATGTCAAATATAAGATTTCAATATAAGTGAAGAGGTTTTCCTTTGCTGTAAATAAAACATGCTTTTTGTGAGACTAGAGTATATTCCCACCAGAGTTTATCATCCGCTAAAACACCACTGTCTTGTGTACGACAGCTAGTGGAAGCTAGAGATCACAGATTATAAAGTACTTTTTAATGATGGATGGACATACTTTATTGGTCCTCTGTTGGACTAATGAATCTCAACAGTCATTCGCATATAACTCTGATATACCTTGCATGGTTTAAGTGTGACCGATGAAATTTAGCTCTGTAGCTAATTCTGGAGCAGTTTTCTCACTGTCTGTTGTCTGTGTCAAATGATGAATTAAATAAAATACAGGGTGTGTAAATCATGTGGTAATTTTAATTCTAGGATGAACTATTCCTTTTTAGTGCACACTTTAAGTTTTGGAGTGGACCCTTGGGATCTGCACCTGTAATTGTAGATTGAAACGTGAAGATATTTTGAGTTTATGTTACTTCTGACCTTATTTCAGGCATTCAACCAAAAACGCACCAGGATGATGAAACTGGAAGTGCTAAAATGCTCATTTCAGGGTATTGGGCCAGTCCAATACAAAACTGTCATCCCTGTAGAACTTTGTTACACTATAATTACACGCCAAATGTAAAACCAGTTGTTTTGGATAATCAAGTGAATGATTTGGATGTTTAACAAGCCAACTAAAAGTCCCCTCCTGTTCTCCCGCAGGCCATCCAGCACATCGAAGGCACACAGGACAGGATGGTCGTGCCCGAGGAGGAAAAGCGCCGCGCGGTTATCGTCACCCCGGGCCGTGTCCTCACAGACACCGGCGACTCCGACACCGCCTCTGACAACGAAGGATCTGAGGACTGTTAACTGCCCGGGTCACCCCCCACCACCCATATCGCCCCACCACATGTAACGGGGGGCGTGGAAAGGGGGTGAGGGAGTCTGTGGCGAAGGGCCTCCCGCAGAAATATTCTTTCTTTCTCTCTCCTCTCTTCCTGTCGCTGTCTTCTTCACATGCGCATACGGGACTCACAGACTCAATGACTTGAAGGTTTCTTGGGGGTGGGGGAGGGAACAAAACAAAAAACAAGGAAATGTTACAGGAAATGTGCCGCAAACAGAACGAGCACGCTTATATATACTCCCACAGTACACTATAACCCCATAGCACTCTGGTAACTTGTTGATACATACATATTCTACAGCTCTTACGCATACTCCGTCGAATTGTCTTCTGTTTTCACAACGCACGCTCCCAGGTAAGCGATTTTGTGAGGGGAATCACAAAATCTCAGTCGGAATCTGCCACAGGTCTTCCAGGCCTCTACTTCATTATTTCCTGTAATACATCCTGCCCATAAGAGGGCAGTCGAGTGTTCTGATCGGACAAATTCCATTACTGTGTCTCATCTCTCAAAATGAACCCTTTGCCCCACCACCCTCTGGTTGCGTCATATTACTCTTTCCATTCTGGGGAGGCTTGAAGCATCACTGTGAGCCAATGAGACTTCAGAAACCTGTTCCACACCATGGCTTCCGAAACCTTAGAGGAAATGTTACCTTTCGTTTGTTTTGGTTTCTCTTTTTTTTGTTTTTAGCGAATACGTGATCCTAGATTTCCATTTGCTGGCGTTCACCTTTTATTGTCATTGGAGTGACAAAGACCGCCACTGCTTCGAGGATCTTCGAGCACTTTGTAAATAACGCAAAGTTATTACGCAAAGAGGGGGGACTTTGTGCACTTAATGTCGCTCACTTTTACTGGGCTGGGTTCCCAGTATGCTTGTTGGTGTTGGGTGGAGCACTCTCCGGCGCGTCAAAGGCCACACCACCCCCCCGGTCCTGTCCTCACAGATCTGATTTCGTTGTGTGTCAAATGGAATAAGCTAACCGCTTGGTACTCGTACCTGCGAGTAAATTTGTGTGTGACGTTTTTAGCACACTTGCTAATGTAAACGTAAAGGTTTTTTTTTTGAGAAAGTGTGAATATAGCACTACCAGGGTTGTCGTGGCCCGATTTCAGCCTATGCAGCTCTTTTGGTTCTCGTCCCCCTTAGAGAGCAACTCCATGACCCCTTTGGTCTTCTCCCGGAAGTACTGTCCTGTCCATTTTTCATGTCTGATGCTCCGTAACGATGTTTACGTCGACACCGAAGAGTGACTAGCCCGTAATCATGCGCTCTAGCTCTATGCACTCGCTGGTTCACTCTGCTCGCTTGAATGTTTCAATTTCCCTGTATCTCTCGGCGTACGACGAGGGCGTTCGTACATGCCACAGATAATCACGTGCAAGGTGGTGCTACTCCTGGGTGAGCTCTCCGAATAAGCCGAGGATGTCCAATCCGGCTCCCAGAGGGCCACTGTCCAGTAGAACTTGACTTCAACTCTCAATTATACTGGATTACTACTGGTATGGAATGGGACACATTGGAGCTAGACTCTGCAGGACATTGGTTTTGGGACCAGGCTTGGACACTCCCGGGATAAGCCATGCGATACTGTGAGCTCTTCATACCCCTGGTGGGATTGAGAGAAGTATCCCGTGCCGAACAATGGCCAGTGGCTTGCCTTAAAACAGCTTCGGTGTGCATGGTGAGGCACAGAGGCCTGCCTTAAACTAGCCCTGAAGATGGCGCTAGAGAGCAAGGCCGGAGGACGCGGCACCCCATATTCATCTCGCGGTTCACCTTTCCAAACATTCCAGAACGGCCTACTGTTGTGTTTTGCAAGTTGTGAGTTGTCGACGCTAAAGTCGACAAGAGTTGGCCATAGGTGAAGATGAGAGGTGTCTCGTTTTTGTTTTTTTTTTTCGACTGAAAATTCAAAGTGTGCATGTCCCCCTTCCCTTATAAAATATTACAGGGAATCTTTTTGCTGCTGGACAGATTGTTTTTTGTTTTTTTTTCTTCTGGATTTATCAGGTGCTGTCAGCACGCTGGACCTTGTCATTCGTTTTGCGGCGAAGACTGCAGGCAAGCAGGGCTTCCAGAAGAACGGCTAATTTTGGCAGATTTTTTCCCGTTCTTTGTACTTGTGTGTTTTTCTTTTCGATAATGGGTCGTAGTGACTAGTGTCCTGCTCGTGCTGTCTTCTCATGTTTAATTCTGTAACAACGGTTTCGTCTTTACGAGAAAGTCTCTTTCCTTCTCTCGCATTTGAACATTTCCTCTACCGAAGCCACAGGGTGTCTATTTTTTGTGTATTTTCTACTCCCAGAAATCACTGTAAGAAATCTTGAGGGCACATCAGAGGTTGGGTGTGTCGAGGGGGAACGGGGACGATTTTATGAACCTGAAGCACTTACTGTAGTATAACGAGGAGCGACTCTTGTTTTCAAAGAGATTTTGTCCTCAACCGAAGCTCTTCTCGCTGTGATTTTGAACCACACAGCTGTGTTTAACCGTTTGTCCTGGCACACCACGCGTCCTCTGGCCGTCTCCACAGTCTCCAGACTTGTCCTGTCTCTCATCCTCTCCCACTTTTATTGTCTGTCATCTTTTTTAATATTTTTTTGTTTCTATATTTGTCGTTTTTCTTTATGTGGGACAGTCAGTCCATTTGGTTGAGAAGCTATTGTATTTTTTTTTTTTTAACTGGGGAAAAGAGGCTTGTGCCTTTGTAAAAACAGAATAATAAAGTTTGTACTTTGTTTTTTACAACTTCTCAGTGTATCGTGTGATTGTTTCTGTGTTCAGTATGGATTGTATAGTATGTCTTACACTCGCATTAGCAAGTAACAATAAAAAAACTTGCTAGGTTACATATCAAATAACACATCAGTTCAACTTTAACATTCAAAACTAATATTTTAAAATACAAGTGACCTGTTGCTGTGGCATCTGAATTGTGCTTGGTTACCTCATAAATAGGATAACAAGCTCAGATTTATCGTGTTGTACACGAGTTAAACCCTGAGTATTCCAAGAACTTTTGACAATTTCCTTGACAATATGACATTTAAAAGAAACGCCTAAACGAAAACAAGTATGCCCACTGACAAAGCACTCATTAAGTGCGCCTTTCGTGTACTTGCGTTCCCAATGAGCATGTCTGGAGAATCGCAGGATGTAGGAGTCATGCAGTTCATCAGTTGTAAGTGATTATTATTGTTATTACATTGCTTAATTTATAATGGATTTGCATCATTCTTTCAAATCCCAGAACAACAGAAAACCCTAAACAACAGAAACCTCCTGCTGTGTTTCACGTTTGTCTTTTACAAGTGCATATTTCCAAGTACACTTTATAGTGTATTCACAGATTAATGAAGGGAGTTCATTTGCCTGTGAAGTGCTGGAGTCTGCTGTAATGATAAGGCGTTAAGCTTCACCCTCCGAGGAAATGATGATGCTGACTTTTACACCTTATTCCCGACTGTCAACTCCTGTAATCCTACCCAGCATGACTTCTGGTGATTAACAGCACCGACTCGAGCCTGTGAACAGGTTTTAAAGTTCATTAAATTGGACCAACAAGCTATTTGAGACGATACCATTAAGTAAATAAAATTTGAATTTTTTTTTTTATAAAGTGGAATGCAGAGTCACAAATAGTGTTGTCTTGTCATACCTCTTGTACAACATTCCTTCACAGTTGCCAAAATCAACACCAGCTGAAGTACCACAGTGCTCTTGTTCGGGAGATGGCTGCACACCCTTGATTTGACGTCACTGCCATGGTGGCTCTGCTAAAAGAGACAGTCAGCTGCTCGAGTGCGCCCTTTTCTGACACCTACGGCACCAGCCCCCTCCATGTAGTCTTCTCTGTAAGACCACCCTCTTGTCATGCCCTCTGACCTTATCAGGCCAGTATATATAGCCAGAGAGGCAACCAGAGGTCTCCTGGCAGCCAACATGAAGGTCTTAGTCTCGCTCTGCATCTTTGTGCCCCTGTTGGCACTGGCCACAGCAGGTAAGATAATTTTACATTTGGCATTAGTTAAAAAATTCGGATCTGTGATGAGGTTTATTGTGAAGCCATCAAGAGAGTACAATATCCTAGTTGCTTGAAAAGTTTCCCAAGCGGGAAAGCGATTGGATTCAAAGAGTGCTTGAAACTTAAAGTTGAAAGCATGACGAGGTGGTTGTTGTTGTGCGATATGTTAGTCGTTTTCATATGAAACTATAGAACGTTTGAATGAATTAGTCATGGCAGCGTGTTTTAAAACTGTGATGGTCACCAGCAGGAGATGGGCCATGTCACCATCTGCTGAGCTATTTAAACCTGCAGTGTTCAATAATAACTCCGGACAAGGATGAGTTATCTTAGGACTTGCCGTGTGCCGTTTAAAAAAAGAGTTATCTGAATGCTAAACGAATCCTCTATCATTTAAATTTTTACGATATGTATTCCAGTTTAAGCTCGTAGAATCTCTGAGTAGATGATTGTGTCATCGTGGGACAAACGACAGGGGGTTTATTTTCGTTCAGTAGGCGTTTCAGCCCATGCATTGTGTGTCAGCTGTCGTGAGGCATGGCATCAGCTTATGGAAAGAGCTAGAGCCTTGGGTCGCTCTGCTCCTGTTACCAGCTCTTCCTGAGTCCCGAATGGTCCTAATTTCAGAGGTTTGCTAGAGGGTTCAGCTGGTGTTAATACAACATTTAAGGTGTTTGTATTTATTGATTTGCCAAACTAAATCCAATTATTCCATTTCATTTATAAAGATCTTGCATTGAAAATAGAGGTTCTTAATTGGCATCAATGATTCAATGAAGAACCTTTAACCTTAAATTCCATAAAACTTCATAGGAGAAAAATGTTCTTTAGTTGATTCTAAATGTATTTTTCGGAATTTCTTTTTCACTGAATTGTTCTTTGGGGAACCCATTTAGAACCTTTATTTTTAAGATCGTCAGCTATAAAAGTCCAGCTACTCCGGCTTTGGATGTGATTTCCCAGGTCTCTGGCAGCTGCTGTTACCCTTGTTCCGTCCTTGGGTTCCTCTTAGGCCCGGCGTGGGCCTTTGTGGGCCCAGGCTGCCGTCAGGTGTCTAAGATTGGAAGTTGTCCTGTAACCGGACACTGTCTACTATAGATTCCTCCATCGTCCTCTTCCTCTCTCCCCTCCCATCCCCGCTTGTCTTTGGATCCAGCGTGCAGCTGCTGTCACCCTGACACAATCGCAATTTATTTATTCCCAGCCACTGGCCATAAAAGGACATGCATTATCTCAGCAGGAGGAGCTGCGGTGATCTATGCCGGTCTTGCTGCATTAGTGTGTGTACAGCTAGAGAACTGAAGTGCTAGTTGCCTCAATTGGACAAGAATTAGTTGAATTTAGTTTAATTGACTGAATGTTTAAATGACTGAGTGCTTATGCTTCCAAAGTTTATTGATGTATTGGTGAAAAGGAGTTTTTAGTGTGATAATGGGCAGATCAAACTTTAATTGTTGGCATATGGTTGAAAAACCTTTAACATCCATGGAGCCTTAATTGCAGGAAAAGTACTTTTAGGTTTTTAAAAAATCTTTATTGTTCTTTTAAGAACTTTTATGAAAAATAAACTTCTTTTGGTAACCAAAAATGGTTCTTCTATGGCATCACTGTGACCCCAACCAACATTTTGAATATTTAGCTTTTTACTAAAAAAGTGAAAAAGACATTATATTTTGCCTGATCCCATGGGTTTATACAGCTTTTCTCTTTATAAATAGCATCATGATTTTGGCGTAGGTTCTTCTTGAGAGTGGGGCATTTGTTAAAACACAATCTGGGTCCAGTTGTAGAAGGCCAAAGGTTTACGACCTTATGAACTCGCATCTGTTCACCTTCCTCCTGTTTAGTTACATCAAAATGTCTTGTAGGGGACAGGTTTCTTTCTCTTGCATATTAGGATGCTCCTTCAAGACATTGTGCAAGTATGGTGTTTGATAGCTGAAATGATTCAAATCCGGACTGGAACAAATTTTACTCAAGCCAAGGTTACACTTGCCATATATTTGGTTTGGATTGAAATCCTGTAAAAAATAAAGCTTTCAGTTGGGTTTTTTTCCCACATGAAATTGATTTTGGGTTCCTAAAAAATTCTTTCAGTTCTTAGTGAAAACAATGTTTAAAAAGAATCTTTTCCCACTATAAAGAACCTTTTGTGGAATGAAAAGATTCCATGGATGTTCAAGGTTCTACATGGAACCATCGATGGAAATAAAGAATCACGAGTAACAGAGGAAGTCGTCTTTATTGACTACACATCTGATATGGCTACTCGCCTCGAGTAAGGGCTCTCCCCACCTTTCAGCAGTGTAGTACAGCAGGCATGCGGCGCCCCTGCTCTTTGGGGACTTCCCTCTGCTAGGAATTGTGGGACGGGCAGCCAAGTGCTTATTCCATAAAAAGGCCAATGCGACGTGGCTTTACAGAAACGAGTCATGCTTTCGATCCCCTTTACCCCCTCGGTTCCATGTGATGTTCTTACTGTGTCCTAACTCTGATACCCACAATCCCTTTGAGGAATTACCACACGGATATGATCCTGGTTCTCAGATTCAAAAATATGTCACACAAGGCACTGCTATTTTGTTACGCTATTAAAAGATTTGAAGTAACAAGCCAGAAACAGTTAACATTAACTATTAAAGAGACACGGTGTCTTTATTAATTGCTCATTTTGGAAGCTGATTGACAGAAAAGGGCCAGTTAGACTCCGCCCCTGGGGGCATGATCCATTGTGGAGCTATTTCTGTCATCGGTTGAGACCAGAACCTTGGCACCTGTTGCTATTTATGTCTCTCAGTGATTTTTAGATAAACAGATTAACATTTGCAAGTATGCTTTGCTTTATTGTTTTTATTTTTATTTTAGTTATGTAATATATTACAAGTATGTCTTTTAAATTACTACGCACATGCATTGTTGTTTTGTGTAGAATTAGGTTTAATTAATATTTGTAGTATATTTTCTTTTACTATATTTTTGTTTTGTAATTTATTATAATTGTGCCATATGTTAATGCTGTCAAATGATTAATCACATCCAAAATACGTTTTTTTTTAAATAATATATGTACTGTTTAGTATGCATAAATGCAATATTTACATGTATGTACATTTATATATTTATATTCTTATACTTTATTATATAAAATATATTCAATATACAAACATTTTATATTTTTGTAGTATAGTATGTGTTTGTATTGCTATATATATATATATATATATATATATATATATAATATACACAGAGAACATTCAAATATATTATGAAATAAAAAACTTTTATTTTGAACGTGTTTCTTCTGGCAGCACTATATATATATATATATATATATATATTCATATTTCTAAATATAATATTATTTCATCTTTTATTTATTTGTAACTCATCCACATTTATTTGTATTTCACTCATCCACATTTATGCTACATTTATCTTACACATGTAATTTTATAATACAGTGTCCATTTTACTCCATCATTATACTGGACATTTTTTTGTAATTCCTTACATAAATAGATTGATTTGTATCATTTGTAGTAATGCTTTGCTGTTTGTTTGTTCGATTTGTGTCATTTTTGGTATGATACTTTTTTGTAAGGGTCGTAAAAGCATTTCAAGTGAAGTACAGCTGCTGATTTTGTGAAGTTTAGCTGCTGTGTAATGCAATACATTTAATCCCACAGCAGCTTTGTTCACTTGGAAATCCCTTGGCCCTCTGTAAAGGTTGTGCACGCTCTCCCTCGCTGCCGCTAAATCCTGTGGGTTCAGACGGGCTCAAGGCTCACCTCTCTAATCACACTCTTATTAATTCAATTTACCTCCAGTGCTACCTGATCAGGGGCTTTAACCCTGATCCACCGAGGAAAACACACCTATGGGCAGCTGGAACCGTACTAGATCATTTGCATGAAAGTTGCTAACTAATGAATGCATTTATCGTCTACTGTCAGAAATCGAAACGATCACCTGCAGCTTTTCAAGAATCTCCATCTGTGTTTATGCCAATTGTAAACACGCAGAGAGCCTAAACCGACCGTTATTTAAACACCTGTAAGATCAGCAGATGATACTGAGCCACGTTTCCTCTCAAAAGTGCACATGTGTGTATTTGGCCAATAAGCCTCAGTCTGCAGCAGTCCGATGGCGTTACGGCGTGGGGTGAGCTCCAGCAACAGCTGTGTTTTTTTCCAAAGCCTCTGTTGCTAGGCGACAGGCTCATTGGATGTCCGTAGACAGATGCTGGCGGTTTGTGTGTTTGTCCTTCCAGTGCGTACAGGGTTAAATTAAAGTGAACCCCCGTGGACTGACATTGTGCTCGCCTGAAGGCGGATATATTTGTAATTGTGTTGCCTCTATATTAGGTGCTGGAGCTGCTGTCGTTGCGTACTGTGCACCCGAGGGCACTGAGTCTCGACATGAACTCCCTGATGGCCTTTGAGGGGATATTTCACAGATTTGATGCTGTGTGGATCTAAAATCGGCCCGCATGAGAAAAGATTACACAGCCGCGATGTCTGCCTTAGTAGGTCTTACAGTTTCCTTTTGTGACGAGTCAGCTGGTCTGCAAGGTGAAAGGAGTTAGACATGTTCACTTAGACATGTACTTAGCTTGTCTTTCTTTAAATTGATATTAAATTGACCTTTTGTTTTATTACAGTAACAAAATACACACACATAGTAAGAATATTTAATGCAATAGCATACACTAACTTGTAAAAATGTTAAATAGAAAATGTAAAACATATTTTTTTATTGTAAAGATTTGGCATCCATATTTTACCATAAATACGTAAATAGTTTATTTATTTGTTCATTTTTTTTATTATGTAAAATATATAATATATTATTAGTCTTATTTTTATCTGTATTTTAAGTATTATATATTTAATTTATTTATTTATGCAGTACATTTTTCCACAATTAGCCAAATTCATACAATTTCTGTAATTCATACAAGTATAATTTGTTTTATTATACTGTTTTCTTTTAACATTTGTTTGTTTGTATTTTTATTTTAAATGCTTTCCCATATATTAACACGTTTTTTACTTTTAGCAGTTTTAAAATTGTAACTTTTACATTTTTCTTTTATCATTCGCTGTTCATTTTTATTTATAATAATAATTTATATTTTTCCATATATTCATAGATCTTTTATTATGACTTTTTACAATACATATTCATTCATGCATGCCTTCTTTCATTCTTTTTTTTATTTTGCATACTTAAAAAAAAAAATAAAGATGTTTCCTCTCCTTTTTTAACATTTATTACGTAATTTTTACATTGTCTCTATACCTGTGTGTTTCACACTTGGACTGTTCTATGTCATCACATTAAAACCCCACATAGTTCACAGTTCCTTCATTTAAACTGCACACCTCGCTGCTAACCTTTCGCTGTTTTAGCGCCATGCTGAGCTCAACATTACAGGGCTGTATTTTTAGCAGCTTGACTTGGCTCGCGTCGGCTGAGCACTTTATGCTTTAACTAGCAGGTTGTGTCATCACAACAGGCCTGCAGTCTCTGCACTGAAAGCCCATCTGCTCTAAATAATATGACATTGCGTTCGGCGGGGCGAGTCCTCAGCAGGCTGGAGAAACGTGTCAAAGCTGAGCTGTAGAATTTGACCATGGCGAGCCGTTGTAAAGTCTACAAAAGATGAACAGAAAGATCATAAAGGGCAGCTGTGGAAAACGTGAAGTTGCTTTGTAAGCCACCTCTGTTGGAAAGTTCAGCTACCAGCTTTGAATACTCATTAAAGCCAGTTTATGCTAGCTTACTTAGTTTTTTTAAATGGAAAGGAATGTTTGTTCAGCAAAAAACGCACTGTATTGATCAAAAGTGATGGTAATGTTACAGAAGATTTATTATAATAAATGCTGTCCTTTAAGACTTTCTGTTTATTGAATGAATGTTGAATAAAAAAAATATATCTCAGTCTGGCCAAAAATATTAAGTGGCACAACATTTGCAATATTAATAATAACCAGAAGTGTTTCTTGAGGAGCAGTATATTAAAATGATTTCTGAAGGACTATACTTTTGCTATACTTTTGATCAAACAAATGCTTTGGTACGCATAACAGACTTATTTCAAAAACATAACACAACAGATAGATAGATAGGTAGAAAACTTTTAAACATTAATAAAACTAATTTTAAATAAAAAAATTTGTTACAATTTCTTCCTCGCAATGTAATTCTAACTGCAATGCAGTTCAGTTCAAGTCAAATTTAATTATTCCATGTGAACCCACGGCTGATCAGCCTGAGTTGAACTCTATAGATGTAGGTAATATGTAAACAGATGCCGGGCTCCTCAGAAACCTGGCTGGCCCACATTCACAGATGGTTTTTACGTTTGTGCTGATGCAGGTTGATTGGCCATGTATTACTTGAGCTTTCAGTTATTTCCATCGGCAGCCAGCGAGGAAGGCTAAAGGATGCCCAAGCAAGTTTCAGATGAGCAAATAAATGCCAATGGACACCCGAGAACAAACAAAATATGGCGTTTAGCTGTATGGGCCACTAGAGGGATTGTGGGAAGGGATGACAGATGATCTGGACTGCATCCCGCAGGCCAAACTTAACTTCTAGAGCTTTCCAGGCAAAGTGAACTACGCTGAACCTAGTCACTCTTTTGTGTATTGAGTTGAATTTAATGGAAGTAGTCTTGTCCTAATCTTAAATTACATTTCAAACGTTCAAAAAAATGTAAGTTCAGTAAGATTTTTTAAAAATGTTTTGTTTCTTATTATACAGTAAAAATAAACAGTAATATTGTGAAGTATTTTTCAAATATGATATAACTGCTTTCTATTGGTATATATCTTATAAAATGCATAAATCATTCTAATCTGCTGATTTGCTGCTCAAGAAACATTTTTTATAAAAATTAAAAAAAATTAGCTTCATATGTTTTGTGGAAACTGTTATTGTTGTTTTTTGTTAATTATTTATTTTTATGTATAGGAAATTTAGCATTTATTTGAAGTTTAATTTTTTGTAACATTCTAAATGTCTTTGCTGTCACTTTTGAAATTTAAAACATGTCTTCTAATCCAAGTACATTTTGATGCCAGCAACTCCTACTTCAAAAGATACGATATGATATAAAATATGGTACTTCATAAGATACCAAACACAATGTATGGCAGAACTACACTGTAAAAAAAAAATCTGTAAAATTTACAGTTAAAAAAACAGCAGCTGTGGTTGCTGGAATCTGATCGTAAAAAATGCGGTAACAATAATTTAGGTTTTGCAGTCTTATGTTAGATTTACAGTTAAACGTCATAATTCAATGAACTGATATAATGTTAATATACTAACCAGTGCCAGTACTGAAATCTGTTTTGTATCTTTGAAATACCTTTGGTATTTATACCTTTAAATATCTTTGGTGGTGATGAGAAAGTCACATGATGAACCAAAGCCCATCACAAGCAGCTTTTAAATATGAATATATACAGAAGGTGCTCAGTGTCAATCGCACAAACATTAACACCATCATGGTGAGACCTTGTAATAAACATGAATTTAACAACATTACATGTAACATACAACCCTAATAAACATAAACGGTGAGGAAAAACTAAGAACAAATAAAGTTATTTAAAAGAAAAAACATCAAATCACAATTTGAAATCCAATGCAATTTTGGGAATGTCAGTTTACGTTTTTTCTCTGGAAATTTTACAAAAATGTACTATTAACCATTTAACAGGTTTTACCGTAGCATTGTCGCAGGTTTTTTTTTAACTAAAATCGCGGTCACCACTAGCACCCTGAGGTAAATCTTCATTTGTTGTGCTGGTAAACTTGCAAAGAAAAGCAGAAGGGTGCATGAGGGCAGCTGTCCACTGCTGGATATATTTAGGGTCTGTTATCTCTCTTATCAGCACATAATCTAACCATTTGGTAGCCATGTGTTCATCATTGAAGCTCCAGCTTGTTATGAAACCAGGGAGTCCCCGTATACACCAACACCGTTGTGTTATGAAACCAAGGATACATTAGACTTGGCCATTGACTGGTTATATTTTTAGATTTAATACTCTAAAATAAGACAGATGATTGTTTAAAATAAAAAAACTTTCACATTGCTACAAAAAAGATCCTTTTACTTATTATTCAAAAAAATCCTGAAACAATGTATCACGGTTTCCCTCAAAAAATATAAAGCAGCACCACAACTTTCAACATTGATATTAACAAGAAATGCTTCTTGATCAGCAGATAATGCTTTGATTTTATATTTATGTTTGATACTCTAGTATAAGACTAATTAAATTGTTGAAACAAAGCGGAAATGTAATTATAAACAACATACGTAATAGATGTTATTGTGTTCTCTTGTCTCCTTCCTCTAAAAGAGATGTCGCGCTGTTAAGATATGAGCAACTTGTAATGAATGGCAGCCCTGCTAAATATAAATGTGGAGGCACAGTGTCTTCCCATTAGGCTCCATTTATGTCTTCGGTCTTGAAAACAGCAGCCTGGCAGGAACGCCCTGAGGCATTGTGGGTAAATATCTATGAACAGAGGGGTGAAAATTGTGGCATGAATATCAATATAGCCTGACATTAATAGTACAACAATGCCCTGATGAGAAGTGTTCTAGATAAACGTCGACATAACTCTAGATAACTGTTCTAGATAACTGTAATAGCTAAGATAAAGCATTAGGCTACAAGTACTTCATATGAACTATTAAACTATTAAAGCTCAAACTAGAGATTTTAACGCTCTCCCTAACTCTGGTTTGTTGTCGTTCTAATTCCAGGTAACCCCAAGTAATGTAACATTTCACACTTGTAATTTAGATACAGTATACCACTTTTACCCATGGCTGTGAAACTGGCTTTTGAGCTTTTAACCCACATTTCTGAGCCAAACGTGCGCTGTGAAATAAAGCTTGATCACAATATTGTGACTAGTTGCTCATTTACATGCTTGGGACACAAAAATCACAGAAAAATACATTATACTTAGTAATAGCTTTGGTGGTGACTATCTTAAGTTGATGTCCACATGGCCAAAGTGTACGGTAAAAAAAAAGCAGTTAGTTGATTTAATGTAGGCCTAATCAAGTCAACTGTAGTAAAGAAAAGACTGTTTATGTAGCTACAAGGAGTGATGCAAATGTAACTACATTTTTCAGTAGCGTGACCATAGTTCTTAGAACGTAGCTTTTTCAGAAGCTTACTTTCCAACAGTAGCTGTGTAGTTGTATGTGTCCAATCAGTGATACTGAAATCACAAATATTCAACTGAGAATGCACAGAGTGAAATGTATATACATTTATGAATAGGATTAATGGCAGGCCCCAGGTAAATTATGATCAGTGTGAAATGTGAAGCTAAATCACACAGGGTGCTGTTTGTTTTTTAAAATTACCCAGGGTTAGTTCACCCAAAAAGAATATTCTGTCATTAATTACTCACCTTCATGTTGTTTCAAAACCGTAAGAACCCCAATCATCTTTGAAACACAAATGAAGATGTTTTTGATGAAATCTGAGAGCTCTCTGACCCTCCATAGACAGAAACGCAACAGAAACATTCCCAGGTCCAGAAAATATTTTTTATATAAAAATAATGACCTTACTTTTTTTCCTCCTTGTCCCACCACCTCCTTGAACGCATGGCGTTCCTCTGATCATAAACAAGGCACATCAGTCATGGTGCTCTCCATAATGATGGAGGCTTTCTTGTGAAATTACAGTTGAAGCCCTGAGAAACTTTCTGGCCTTGACCGTGGTAGTTTCCCTTGCTGCCTATGGTAGGTTTAGAAAGTTCTTGGATTTCAAAACACCTTAATAAGTGCTCTGAAGATGAACAAAGGTATTATGGGTTTGTAACAACATGAAGGTGAGTAATTAATGACTATTCCTTGAACTATTTTGAGGATGAACAATCCTAATGTGTTCTTTTTTTTTTTTTTTTAGAAGGAATTCATTTATTATTTATTGAGGAAATCTGTGCTTCATTTTCTCGGTTGGACAACAAAACAGGGGAAAAGTAATCTCAAACAGTAAAATATTTTCACAGCAAAAATAGAGTTGGTTCTGTGGATTTTTGTCATTAATCAATTATCTCCATGTCATTCCAAACCCGGAAATGCTTTGTTTGTCTTTTTATTTTGGATTTAACATCAGGCTTGTGACTGTCACACTGACTGCCAGGTAAATAACATTGTCAAATTCCAGAAAAGTATGAAAGACATCGTCAGAATAGTCCATCAACTATTAAATAAATAAAACAATGTCCACAATGTCTTCTACGTTTGATTCGAATGAAAACAGTGTGTCCGTGTGGCGCTCTGGACAGAGAACAGTGTACAGGGGATACCCTCTTAAGAAATTGAATAAAAATAAAATAAAATAGTCATTTTAATTTTCTTTGCAAACAAAAAGTGTTCTCGTAGCTTCGTAACAGTACGGTTGAACCACTGAACTATTCTGACGATGTCTTTCATACTTTTCTGAACCTAGACAGTTGTAATTGTTTGGCAGTCAGTGTGACAGTCACAAGTCTCCCGGTGTTCATCAAAAATATCGTAAACTGTGTTGTGAAGACGAACAAAGCTTTTACAGTTGTGGAATGACATGGGGGTAAGTAATTAATGACTTTTAAGGCCCATTCGCACCAAGACCGATAACTAACTATAACGAAAACTATATTAGCTTTCACACCAGCAAACAACAATGTTCTTTTTTTTTAGCATGCGCTACCACTTTAAATGTTTGAGCTCTTTGAAGTGTGCTGGATGCCGATTGGTTGATTCAAACGATAACGTTCCTCTGTTTTGTTATTGATATAATTGTGTTGTTCTTTTACATTCTTAAAAAATAAATCGTTGTTTTTTATAGTTATGGTACTTTGTGTGAAGAGCCCTTTAAAACGTGCATTTGTTATTATATTTATTCGAATTCCTACAGTCTGGGCCAGCCATGCACATTTGGTCATATTAACTTTTTACAAGGTGTTTTAAAGTCTGTAAAACTCTTTGTAAAACGCTGTTTATCCATCCAGAAAGCACACAAATAACAGATAGCATGTCGATGCGCCTTGGCAAAGACTAAAAGGACTGTTTTATCACAGGATACTAATCACAGCGACCTCAGGAAGACCTGCTGTAGTGAATTATGGGCCGTCGTGGCTCGCCGGGCAAGATTTCCTCAGGCTTTGGAGGAAGTTTTAATGTGTGTCTTTTTGGTTTCTCTGCAGAGGAGGAAGCCGTTCTGGAATCCATCCTGAGAGACAGATCTCACATCGAGGAAACTCTGAGGCTCGCGGCTGATGAGAAAGCTGGAGATTATGCTGGTGAGGACATGAAGCCTGTGTCTTACACAGATACACACAGAAACACATCGTTTCAGTTTACAGGCCTTTGACTCTAAGCTAGCAGATGAATGCTGTCTTTAAACTTGAGTTAAGCAATATTTCACACTAGCATGCTGGGAAGAATCAGTCTAACCTTCTTACACTGGTTTAAACCAAGATTTAGCGAAATTTTCAGAAATAGTATGATGTGCTAGCAAAAAATATCAAATTTAATTTATACAGTGAGAGAAATAGCAAGTGTGATATTATAAAGAAAACATGTTTTCTGTGTGGATAATTACAATAAAGCCAAAATTAGACTATTTATTTATTCATTCTTTTAGATTAATGTTATCTTTGTAATCCTGAAAAGAAGCGTTTTCCATTCAAAATAAAATGTCTTATGATTTTAGTAAGTGTAAAATTTTAATTTTATTATTGAGTTCTGTAAATGTGCTAAAAACCAACCATTATATTTTTTTAATAAATAAAGTATTTTAATATAAATAATAAAATATTGTAAGGTTTATGATAGCTGTGATATATATATATATATAGTTTTTATACTTTATATTCATACTTTATACTTTATTTACTTTATTAAAATTTCCTAAATAAAAATTAATTAAAATTCAAACAATTTAAACTAATTCAAAATAGGAATAAATATGCTAATAGAATTTAAATAAATAAAAAAATTTATATAATAGTTAATAGTTAATAAGATATGTATGTTGTCAAAATAAGTTGAGCAATTTCAATATTTTTTATTATTAGGAGATAAATTCAACTCAAATATTTTTTAAGTTGGTTTAGTGAAACTAGTTTTGGAGCAGCTTGCAGGCTGCGGAGCATGAAACCACGATGAGTCATTGCTTCTTGTGAACTGAACTCGCCATAAAAGTTTAACAATGGATGTTTTAGTCCATATGTCACATCAGCTACCAAGAGAAAGTTTTTATCTGACTCATGGGATCTGTTCCAAACCGAACTACTACCTCAGAAAGGCACGTAGATGTTTTGGGGTTTGTTTACATTACCGTCTCCTCTCATTTCCTTCCCAAATGCTTTATACTCAACACCATCTGCAGTCTTTCCTCTCTGAGCTCTGCCCCTGTGTTTTGTGCTGGACCTCAGACTCAGCTTCGCCTCTTTGTTTGTTCTCCGTTTCATCTTTCAGCTGCTCTGCAGAGGCTGAGGAAGATCTACCACAACTCCATCAGGCCCATGGAGCAGGCCTACAAGTACAATGAGCTGAGACAGCATGAGATCTCAGGTACAGTCAGCCTGCTTTCCGCCGCTGCCTCGAGTGTGTTTCTCTACTCTCCGAAAATATGTAGCGGTTTAAGATGTATTTGCACAGCATGTTCACATAAACTAATAAACTGTTATGCAATGCATATTTGTCAGACATGCATAAACGAAACAGGTAAGAAACATGGGCACTCAAAATGAAATAGATGCAATATGATTGAAAATAAATAAATAAAAATAATAACAATGTAAATGATTTTCAAAATACATTTATTTAAATAGGACAGTTAACCAACACCATAACAGAAATACTTGTAAAGAATCATGAAAAAATATATAAAAATAAAATAAACTTATTTTATTTTATCTAGTTGCCAAAGATGCATTTCTGAATTGTTTTATTTAATTTTATTTAATTTTATTTTAAAATAAAATATAGACATGTTTAAAAACAAAAAGAGACAAATATATATATTTGGGGTTTTTTTTACAAAAACTACTAAAACTTCAGCTGAAACTAAACTAGAATAATATATATATATATCTTAAACTACTTATATTTTGTTGTGTGTTTTTGTCATTTGTATTCATTTTTAAAACTTTCAAATTACAATCAGAATCAAATATCAAAATAAAAATTTCAAATATTCAGCATAAAAAAATGCTTTATGTGAAATAAATGACATTTATTCAATCAACTATGGACAGTTAAAATACGGCTTTAACTGTGGAACAAAGAAAATGTAATTAGTTAACTTAAAATATATGATATTGCAAAAATGTATGACCTAATGACCATCAACAATGGACATAAAAATGCTAAAAAAAATATATAATACAAGTAATTATTACAACACGCAATGAAAATAAAAATATGAAAATAAAAACTAATTCAAAATATTAATGAAAACTATAAAAGCATTTAACTGGTGCTAAAATAATACTATTTTGAATCATAAATCTGTATACGGTAATAATAATAATAAACGTGAACATGGCTAAAACATATCTAGAGCTGTGGAGCAAGCAATATTCAGTTAGTTAAAATAAATGAGATTATTGCATTATTTATGAGAAATACAAACCAATTACAGCATTCTTACTCGTTTCATAACATACACCTGACAAATATCCATCACATTGAGTTTATTAGTCAGTCAAAACTGTCTGATCGAAATCTCTGGAAACTTTATTTGCAAATACATCGTAAATAAACATATTTTTGAGAGTAGTTTATTATTATATGAATGTTGATTGCTTATTCATCTCCATTAAACCCTTCTCCATGTGCACCATCATCATATTCATAAGGAAGAACCTAAAGAATGTGGTTCTTTCCTATGAGTAATTCATTTCACTCACAAAGTTCCAGATACATCAGAGCTGGTAAATAAAAACCCTCCAGACAATGAACTGCTGGATTAATCGAAGCTAAAGGCTTTTTTTGTGGTCGGCGTATCCGAGTATGGTGGCTTCTTTGAGCCGACACACATGTGGTCATTGCACAGCTGTAGCACTGGTGCTCGTCCAGAGCCACAAACAGAGAGAGAGAGAGAGCTAAAATAGAAAACACAAGGCTTTCTTATTACTGCCGGAGGAACCGAGCCTCCATCTGAAAGCAATCAAGAGTTTCTCAACAGCCCTCGCTTTATATAAGACCTCTCCAGTCCTCACGAGTCTGTACAACATTCTCATGAATACACATGAACAATCCTCTGCGCAGCTTTCCTCTGTGCTTAATTATTTATACAGTAATACCTTATAAAAGAGGAGGCTCTTCAGGCGTAAACTGTGCTTTTGGATTGAACTGAACTGGACGTTTTGGCTTTGGGTAATACTTCATGACTTATCGTCACAAACAGCATATGTGAAATAATAAGTGGCAAAATTGAAAGACATTTAGACTTATGGCTAACACTTATATCACTTTCACTAAATAAGTTAGGCCATGTTTTTAAAAAACTTTTTGGGTGTTTGCGTAATGCTACTGTTTTTCAGGTTGAATTAATTTATTTATAACAGTAATTTTGTTATTGTTGGCGATAATATTAGTTTTTTTGTGAAATTCTCACAGTCTGCATGTTTAATCAAATTTATACTAAATTGTGCATAATTTAAATATTAAAACATTTCAAAAAGGACAATTCTACAATACAAAAACATGATCTTGGTTCGATTAACTTTTGATTTTATTTTAACAATATTTCAATAACTTTAAACTTTTAGAAAATATTCCAAATAATAATAATAATAAGTGTCAAAATTCAGATTGTATATTTTTAGATCATTTTCACCCAATAAATGTATCCATTTTTTAGAAAAATAAAATATTTAGACCTTTAATTTAGGTTTAGGTTCGATTTTTCCTACTATTTGTTGTCTTTATTTATTTAATCATATTTTGTTGGTCCTAACATTAAAACAAAAGCAATAGTTTCTTGTGATATGCTCATAATCTGTATATAATCATGAATGGATGGACATTTAATAAAATAAGTAATTAATTATTCATAATTTGCATGCTTAGACTTTTAAATGCTGTACATGCTGACATGCTGTAAAAACTATTTAGTTTGTATTTTATTATGCTTCTGGAGTAACTGTTGGCAATATTTCTTAAAACTTTAAGAAAATATCTCAAGTAATTTTACAAAATGCACAAACAAAATTGAGATGGTATATCATTTTCACAAATAAATGAGTCTGTTCTTTCTTTCTTTTTCTCTTTACACACAAATCATTCTTTGTAGTTGAAAACATCAGCCCAGAAACATTATTTTGTGTATATTAGATAGTATTTTTTTTTAAGTTTCATTGTGTTAAAATGAAAGGCCGATGTTTTAACCCATTGCCCAGATTTACCTGTTCCCTCAGCAGTAGCTCGAGTGTGAAAGTGAGCTTCAGATAAACAAGGGCGAGTTATTATTGTAGCGCTCCTGGGTCCTCTGAAGGGTGACTGTGTCCCGCTAACCTCTGACTGAACACTGGGATCCAGCTTGCCCCCTTGTGGTTCAGCATGGTACTTAACCCCTACACTCACCGCAATAATACTCAACTGATCTCTACACTCGTGAGGAAGCAGAAAGAAGCTGAAACAAGCTATCAGATATCATCTGAGCTCAGTGTGATCAAAGACTGCTGCTGCTGCTGATCAAAGGAAGAAAATGTGTCCTAAACCATCACATCCTTATGAGTACATGCTGCCGTGCAGGGGCTTCTGGGTACAAGCAGTTTTTCCTCCAAACAGTTGACAGCAAAACCATAAATTAATATAGCATTTAGTGAGTTTATGTGATACATTTGGTATATTTCGGCTTTAAGAGATTCAACTTTTTTTATTCATTTATTTTTACTTGAATTTATCTTTTACGACATTTATCTTGTTAAAAATATAATTAGGTTGAAGATGTTCAGAACAGATATTTTACCACAAAACCAAAAGTATGAAATTTAGATTTTGCAAAAAAAAAAAAAAAAAAGTTAAGCAATTTATAAGTATTAGCTATTAATTATTGCAAAAAAAAGTTTTTTAAATATACATTTAAAGTTTTATTAATCAAATACTACATTAAAAGTGTGGTGTAGATACATACACATTATAAATAAAACACACATGTATATGTATTATTATATTTATTTTCTTATATTTTAAAGTACATATAAATATATTTAATATAAAAAATGCTATATTTTTCTCTTTTTTTGTATTTATATATACATAATAAATATCCACCCATATTAATTTAATTTAATTTAAGTTAATTTTGGATGCGATTAATCACTTCACAGTACTTAATATATAATAATGTACATTTAAAATACTTTAACGTTTATTTTTATTTTTTATTTTGGGGGAAATGTGTTCAATGTGTTCTTGGCAGGCAAAAAAGGCCAAATATTTAATGCTATTATTTTATTGACATGTATTCACAAGAATAGGATTTGTAGCAGCGTGTGTTCAGTCTCTTCTAGTAATCGTTGTATCTGGACGAGCATCAATCTTCATGCACACACGTTTCAGCTCATCACATACTGTCTCCCGCTTCACAGGAAAAGTATCCCTCAGCTTCTCTCTTTGACCCTCTTCACGTTCTCTTTCTCCTCCTGTCTCTCTCCCTCCTCCGCCTGCACTTTTCCTCACACTTGTCATTTTCACCCCTCTCTCCTCGCCCGACATCACCCGTCACTAAACAGCCTATCCTGGACGCACACTGGGGGATTCTGCCACAGGTGGGTATGACGGGCGCTTCTCTGCATGGCACTGCCTGCATCTCTGATCCCCTGCAGCTAGCGCTCATCTGCCCAATTACCATCAGCACTGAACGAGCACTAATTACACAGTGCCATTACATGTCAGCGTGCAGCACTGCTCAGTCCATGGTCAGCCACTGCAGAGAGCAAAACCCTAGCCAGACTTTATATCGAATATAAAACTAACAAAAGAATCATCCAGAGCAATGAGCAACAATTCAGCCAGCATATCTGGGTGAAAGTCTAGATTTGGTTCAGCTTTTTTCCCCTCATCCGACTAATCAGATTGTCTAATTAAATTAATTCTGAACGCTAATCGAAGTCTTTGTTTATGAGAATAATTGGATTGTGCCATAGTGTAAAGTGTTTATTGCATAAAGACTGCAAAATGTGGTTTTACAAAATGGTCTGTGCAATAAACAGTGCTTGGCAATTAATCATAGTGTATCTGTTAAAAACGTTTGGGGTCAATACGATTTTTTGTTTTAAAGATATTAGAGGATGCATTAAACTGACCAAAAGTTACAGTAAAGACATTAATAATGTTAAAAAGGATTTCTATTTTCAATAAATGTTTCATTCTGTTTATAACACAGGCCTCAAATACAAAATACATCATGGTTTCCACATTAATATTAAGTAGCTTGCCTGGTTTTAACATTGATAACTAGAATAAATAATTGATTTCTAAAGTATTATGTGACAACACTGGAGTAATGATGCTAAATAAATTCTGCTTTGCATCACAGGAAAATCTTTTTTTTTTTTTACAGTATATTCAAATAAAAAGTGGTTATTTGGAATTGTAGTAATATTTCATAATACTGATGTTCTATTGGATTTCTGATCACATAAAAGTAGCCTTGGTGAACATAAGAGTTTCAAAAACAAAAATAAATCTTACCAATCTCAAAAATTGGACTGGTGTTATGACCTGTCGAGTAGGTGATGTGTTTCATTTGATGCAAAAAAAACAAGAGCCAGCAAGGCTATAAAGTGCAATATGTATATTAATTAGTCAGCCGACAAGTTGTGCAAATTAGACAAAAAAAAACTAAAGACAGCACTTATTGAATGGTCTGAACTCCCATCCCGCATAGCCTTGATTTTAATTTGCATCAAATTAAATATGCAGCATCTACTTTGGCTAAAGTTCATTGAAGTATGAGTGTTGGTTGCATGTGCAGGCCTTGCATTGCCATGTGAGGGGGGGTTAGTTGTCATATTTTGGATGCTCATATCAACATTGCACTAAATGCAAAAGATCCAATGCTCTTAAAAATAAAGGTTCCAAACTGGGATTTTCAATGTAACAGAAAACCTATTTGAGGTTCCCTAAAGAACTTTCAAGCTGTAAAGAACCCGTGAAGAACATTTGAATCATCTCAAGAACCTTTTTGTGCATTTGAAAGGTTTCGTGGATGCTGAAGGTTCTTCATGGAACCATCAATAAAGAACCTTTATTTTTAAGAGTGTAGAGTCACATGCCGTGTCTGGAAGTTTGAAGGTGAATCTTTATTGTGACTGGTGTCAGAAAACCTACATCTTCTGAGCTGCTAACCGAGCTCCTCGACCTCTACACCGCTGTAGAGCTGGAGGGGCCTTGAGTGATTGTGTTTGCCCTGTCCTGGAGTATTTCATAGAAATAACATTCTCTACAATTAATTCAACACAAATGAATTACTTTTCTAAAGACGTGCTTTACATCAGAAAAGTTGAAGTGTGTGAAACGGCCTTCATTTCTTCATCTAATCTCTGAAATAGACATTCACTAGATATTAAATAACAGAAATTTTATTAAAAACAGAAAAACTTATTTTTAAAGGTTCTGGTGAAAGGTACTGGGTTCAACAACATGATCATATAAAGAATAGAATCTACATACATTCACACTATGAATGTAAAGACTTGTTTTGGGTCCCTTAATGATACTAATTGGCTCTAATGCTGACACTCAGTGATGCTGCATGGTGCATTCATCACTCTTTACGCTGGCTTTTCTGCGAATGTGCACCCCATTGTGATGTTACTTTACTTTCTGTGGACTAAGGTGAATAATGAAACCCAGTTAATCAGCAATATGCAATAAGTATAAGCAACAAGCACCAGTAAAAAAAAAAACCCTTGCAAGATCAATTTTCAACAATGACCAATTAATTTTTGAACATTTAAATTCATAATAGGTTCTAAAAGGGTTTTGCAGTAGAATTATTTTTTTTATAATTTATTTATTTTTGGTTCCTCAAAAAAACTTTAGTGAACAGTTCTTAATTAAACCATGTTAAATTATTAGGAATGTTTGAAAAAAAGATTTGAAAGAATCTATTTCCACTGTAAAGAATCTTTTGTGGAAAGAAAAGATTCTATGGGTGTTTGAGGTTCTTCATGGAACGATCAATGAGTTAGTTCACCCAAAAATGAAAATTAGGCAGGGTTTTACTTACCTTCGAAACATCCTAGGTGTATGTGACTTTCTTCTTTCAGACAAATACAATTGGAGTTATATTAAAAATTGTCCAGCCCCCTCAAAGCCTTTTTCATGGGGATAAACAGGTGTTTGCTGTATACACATCTGAAGACATTAAATGAAGTACACGCATTCATAACATAACATCCCTCACGCGGCTCCTGGGGTTGAATAAAGGCATTCTGTAGCGAATCTATGCATTACTGTAAGATGAATATCCATATTTCAAACTAATAACACTTTTTCTAACTTCCACTGACTGGCATGAATCAGAAGCACAAAACAAAAAAAAAATGTTGGAGGATTTCAACATAAGCCAAGAGGACCCTGTACGTCTTCCTCTTATCACACTTAGTGGAGGTGATTATTAAGTTTGAAATATATTGTATATTTATCGTTCAGAAATGTTTGGATTCGCTACAGGAGGCCGTGTGGGGGGCATTTTATTATATTTGCAGACGCTTTATTTAACGTGTTTTGGAGTAAACACCGCCTAATTTTCATTTTTGGGTGAAATAACCCTTTAAGGACCTTTAATTTTGAAAGCATATTAATATTATGATTCCCTATTGCTTTGTACAAGAGAAAGGGGCTATTTCATTTTGAAATTTCACTTGATTTGTGGTTATTGCCCTTAGTCTCAAATTCTTGTTATCATAAACACCATTGTTCTCTCTCTCTCTTTCTCAAACAGATGGAGAGATCACCTCCAAACCCATGGTGCTGTTCCTCGGACCCTGGAGCGTGGGCAAGTCCTCCATGATCAACTATCTGTTGGGTTTGCTGGACACTCCTTACCAGCTGTACACGGGTAAACTGCCGCCTGTACTGCTAGTCAAGTGGTTTTCAGTATTAAAGTATTGTTTCATTACAAATGTGCATCATCTTCTGTTTGTCCAGGTGCTGAGCCCACTACCTCAGAGTTTACCGTCATCATGCACGGCGAGAAGATCCGAACCGTGGAGGGCATCGTCATGGCTGCTGACAGCTCTCGCTCCTTCTCCCCGCTGGAGAAGTTTGGCCAGAACTTTTTGGAGAAGCTGGTTGGCATTGAGATGCCCCACAAGCTCCTGGAGAGGGTCACATTCGTGGACACACCTGGAATCATTGAGAATCGGAAACAGCAGGAGAGAGGTACAGAGCTCTCCATCATCACCATAGATTTCTTGGATCCCGTGGGTTATTAAGAAGTCTTAAACTCAAATTGAAGCTCATAAAAAGTCTAAAATCTAAATCTCTTAATCTTTATTAGCATTTTAGGAGGTCTTCAGTTTAAGAGCTGATCGTTAAATTCATTCCTTAAACTGATTTAATAAAATGTAAGTGCTGCTCTTTTTGACTGTTGCATGTTCTACAGGTTCACATTTTCAGAGCAGTTGTCAAATAATAATTCATTTGCATTTATGACTATTATGATTGTTTATGACCTTTCATTTTCATTTAGTTAAACTGAAAGTAATAGCAGTTTGTATATAATAATAATCAATACTTCTTATTTCTTCTCCCACTTCAAGGTTACCCATTCAATGACGTGTGCCAGTGGTTTATTGATCGCGCTGACCTCATTTTCGTGGTTTTTGATCCCACTAAGCTGGATGTTGGCCTCGAGTTGGAGATGCTTTTCCGGCAGCTAAAAGGCCGGGAGTCCCAGATCCGTATCATCCTCAATAAGGCAGACAGCTTGGTGACCCAGGACCTCATGCGCGTCTACGGTGCCCTCTTCTGGAGTCTGGCGCCCCTCATTAATGTGACCGAGCCCCCTCGCGTCTACGTCAGCTCCTTCTGGCCCTACGACTACGCTCCAGACACCAGCCGGGAACTCTTCAAGCGCGAGGAAATCTCCTTGCTGGAAGACCTCAACCAAGTGATTGAGAACCGCCTGGAGAACAAAATTGCCTTCATCCGTCAGCACGGCATCCGCGTCCGCATTCACGCTCTCCTGGTGGACCGCTACGTGCAGACCTTCAAGGAGAAGATGAGCTTCTTTAGCGACCCCGAGCTGGTCTTCAAGGAGATCGTGGACGATCCCGACAAGTTCTACATATTTAAATCCATCCTGGCCAAAACCAACGTCAGCAAGTTCGACCTGCCCAACCGAGACGCTTACCGCGACTTCTTCGGGATTAACCCAGTGAACAGCTTCAAGCAGCTGTCGGCCCAATGCTCCTACATGGGCGGTTGTCTACTGGAGAAGATCGAGCGCGCCATCACCCACGAACTGCCCTCTCTGCTCGGCAGCATCAATTCCGGGAAGAACCCGACCCTGTCCTCCTGCGAGGCCACCGGCTGTGGGGAAAAGCCCAAGAACCGCTATCGGCGAAACTGAGAGAAGAAAACCAGGTGGGAGGGAGACAGAGGAGGAGGACGAGAGAAAGAAAAGAGGAATGGCGGTGTGAACAAACCGAGGAGGAGCAGTGGAGCTAATCCTGTTCCTGCCGCAGGTCCGTTTTGAGTCAATGGAGACGGATTGGACTTTTTTTTTTTTTTTTTGCGTGAAGAGGTTGTGTGTGGGGACGTTTGAGGGCGGGGGATTCTGGGACGGGGTGGAGGGAGGTTTTTGAGGTGGAGTTTCTTGTGAATGTGAGGAGAGTGCACCAAAGCAACTCTCCTCTCTTTCCGGGGTACTTTTATAAACTGTCTGCAGTTTTGGAGGGAAAAATGTGTACGCATGGAAAAAAACTAAAAATGGCTGACACATACTTAAAAAATGTAAAAAATAGCAAAAATAAAATATCCTGAGACTGAAAATGGGTATCAGCTGCCTTAAATGTGAAAAGTGATGCAATTGTTGTGTGTTTTTCCATTGTCTTTTGGGTTGATTTGTTAACTTTTATAGGTTAGTAGTAACTATGGATGATTATTTGTCTCTCTTCAAACTGATAAGCTACTAGCATTTTTACACCGCATGTTGTGATACGTATGGGTTTGTTTGTTTCACATTTCCACTTATCCACTTTGTATACCACAATAAAAAAACAAACTACACTTTTAAAATTTAACGAGGTAATGTGATAAAGGGTCTATTTGGGGTTCTGTAAAGAACCTTCAAAGGAATAATTCACCCAACAATGAAAGTTTGTAAGATTTGAAAATATATAGATTAATTTGTTTCCTCATCAGTAGTAGTAGTAGTAGTATGTTCAGTGAATGGGTGCCGTCAGAATGAGAGTTCAAACAGCTAATAAAAACATCACAATAATCCACATGTGAATATTTCTCTTCTGATTCAGACAAGGCAATTTTTTCCTGGAGAAAGCAATATTATAAGCAATGGTTTGCAATACATTTAACATGTATTCATGTATTTGTTCCTTACATACATGCAACTTTTCGTTTTTAATTTAACCGATGGACTGAAGTGGTATGGATTACTTTTATTTTTCCAAATCTGTTCTGATGAAGAAACCTACTCTACATCTTGGCCTGGCAGGGTGAGTACATTTTTTATTTTTTTTATTTTTATTTTGGCTGAACTAATACTTTAACTCAACTGTTCTTTCATAGTGTACATTTTAATAATAGTTTTCCACAAAAAGAACCTTTTGTGCTTTTGAATGGTTCCATGAATGTTAAAAGTAAACCTTCAATGCCAATATAGAACCTTCATTTTTAAAAGTGTATTTGAAATTCCACAACGAATAACCAGGTCTTATGTAGTGGTTGGGGTTTTGTGTGGAAATAATCACATTAATCTAGATATCTAGATAGATGTTACCTCAGAAAGCTGCATTTTTATAAGGATTAGGAAGGCTTTTTTTGAAATCCTAGTTAGGATGTTTGGTACTCAACAGTGAACCGTGCAAACATAGTGCAGTTCTGTGGGAGCGACAAAACTGCAATAAAGTGTTATTAACTGAGCTGTCTGTTTTTGGAATTGGGTCATGGGGGTTAATAGACTTGGATCTCTTCTGAAAGACCTGTCCAGTCCCTGTTAAATATCAAGGTCACTTTTTGTTCCCACCTCCAAAAATAGACACGGTGAACCACGGTGTCGCTATCAGATTTAGATTGTAACCGCAGGTAAGTGCTGAAAGATGCTCAAGTCAGCTGTATATTCAGCAGGTGTATTTTTTGAGGCAGGTGGGTCGTTGTAAATGTAACAAGCTCATTAAAACAGGCAGTGAATGTGAAAATTCTGATCATTAGCTGTACAAACTACAAATGACCTGGCAACCAACAACAACCTGAGACTAACCTGAAGTTGCTGTGGCGGTAGTTGTCCACTAGAGTGAGCACAGAATGTGAAGAGTTATTGCATCACATTCACATAAGGGACAAAGAAAATTGCACAACATAATGCTGAGGCGAAGGAAGATTATAGTGCAAACCATTTTGAAGATGAAGTGAATTTAAAACATTCAAGCACAAAAAAAAAAAAAACAAGGGGATTTTAATGTAAACTTGCATACCTGCTTAAAGTGAACATAGAGGAGTTTTTTTCCTTATCAGAACAGATTCAGAGAAATGTAGCATTCCATAACTTGTCAGGAAACAGATCCTCTGCAGTGAATGGGTGCCGTCGGAATGAGAGTCCAAATAGCTGATTAAAACATTACATTAATCCACAAGTAATCCAGTTACTGGCTTGCAAAGTGAAAAGTGTAAGAAACAAACCCATCACAAAGATATTTTCATGGGGGTTAATAGGGGGTTTTTCTTATACCATTGCTTCTGGCTAAAATATGAGTCCTTTATTCATAATACTGCTCTCTCCAGTGAAGAAGTCCATCTTCTTTTGCCCACTTACATCACAATCCACCCACATGTCTGCTTAGAACAATTCTGAACTCTTTTCACTGATCTGTACATATTTCTCATCTGATTTAGACGGGACCATGTCTTCAAAGAAGAAAGCAATTCGGATATTTTAGCCAAAAATGTTGATAACTGGAATGCTGTAGGTTATTGTGATGTTTTTATCAGCTGTTTGGACTCCCATTCTGACGGCACCCATTCACTGCAGAGGAACTATTGGTGAATGAGTGATGTAATGCTGCTTTACTCCAAATTTGTTTCAATTAATGAATGTGCCTTGTATGAGCTGGGTAAATTCTTAGCTAATTAAAATTTTTGTGTAAACGCTTTCTGTAATCAGGATACTAACACTAACTAACTCCTAGTGCAAACAGTAGTGCTTGAAATGCCAAGATCTTAGTTTTGATTCCCAAAAAAATGCATGAACTAATAAAATACACATAATGAATATGGTATAGGTTGCTATAAAAGCATCAAATAGTTTTCCCATAAAACTGAATCATTCCTGTAGCTCAAACAGTAGTATACACGCTGCTAAAAATGCCAAGGTCATGGTTTTGATTCCAGGAAATGCAAGGGCTGATAGAAATATTTATACTTAGATGCAATGTAAGTTGCTTCGATAAAAGCACCTGCATAACTATAAATCCACCGCAAACTCACTCTCAGCCCCATTCTGATAAGAAACACATCATTTCCAAATGGATAAAATCAAGTGGCATACCACAGAAATATTCAGTTTCCCTCTAAAGTATGTCACATAACTGAAGTGAATTGACTTGCTGATGTCTTTCATGTTGCTTCTAATGAACAGATTGTAATCAAGAAAATTTCCTCATTGCCTTGCCGTATCTGTTATTCAGTGTTTAACGCGTTGAATAGAAGATGTAATGGCTCATTTTGCAGCACTGCAAGAGAAACAAATGTGCAATATGGCCGTCGCATTCAATAGCAGAATGGAGCCAGTGTCCCGTCACCAAACGATATTAATGTTAATGAGTTAATAATGGCATGAGTCTGCGCGCCTGTGTGAGGACACGGCCCACCGATCACATATTTCAAAACAGACTGTGCTATATTCCCCCCAGAGCGAGGGAAGCCCCCACAACCTCAGGGAACACGCCTCTGAAAGCGTGTGAATCACAAACACACACGTTTCAGACGGCAGGCTGAAGTTTGCCTTGTGCTCAGATGTGATTGGAGAACAGGTCTGGAAGCTGCATTGCAGCAGCTCGGGGTCGGTCGTGACTCCAACTCAAAGGGAGGTGTGTGAGTGAACTGTAACGGGGGACTGACTGTGCAACATGTTCAAAGGGAATAGTGTATCTCAAGGCCGTTTCTTCAGATATCAGTATTTGTGAGTGTGTTTCAGGTGTGAGTAGAAACACATATTATTCGGTGAATATCACAAATAGAGCTTAGATGTCTGTGTTCCATTTCATCCCATAATCATCTCTATCTATCTATCTATCTATCTACTTACTTTATGTATATGTATATTTACATTTAAATTTAGCAGATGCTAATTATGAATATATTATGCACATTTATTTGCATTACAGTTATAAGAATTTACAAGAAGTTATGAGAACAATTCTTTAAATGTTTAATTATTTACCACTATATAAAGAGTTAATTAGCAAAAACAGATACATTTTTCAACAATTTTCAAAAATCATGTTTTTTCTTTGTGCATACCAATTCATCTCAATCAAACTTCAGTGGTATTGTTTTGATATAAAGTAAAAATAAAAAATATATATATAATCCAGCAACACACACACACACACATTAAAAACATGATAACATAATTAACAACTAAACAATAATTTATATATATATATATAGAGAGAGAGAGAGAGAGAGAGAGAGAGAGAGAGTTGTGTGTGTAAAGATAAAAAAGTAAAATTGAATAAAAAATAATAAATAAATTAAAGTAAATATACTTTTATAAATACTTTTTATTTACATTATAGAAATATATATATTTATTGTTGTTGCTATGAATAAGATCTTTTAAACCATTTGAAAACATGTTATTGCTATTTTTATAAAATATATTATTATTATTATTATTGTTACTATTACTATTATGAAAATAATGAACCTGAATAATCCTATGCTTTTTTATTTTCCTCAAGGAAAATATCACTGTACAAGAAGAAATATAACCTGTTCATGTTCTTGAGAGGTTTGTATTGGAATGAATTCCATGATTCAGTTTTCCAAAACACAATCCTTCTTCCCAGAAACAACATAACCTAAGAACAAGCAGTATAGTTGTGTAAGAAACCTATCACCTCTCTGTGTCATGACCCAGCTCAGGCCTGGCCTGCTCTAGAGACACACACAGCTGCAGCTCTCCGGGGAATTCCTTTGAAACAGTCTTCTGAAGCTTTTTAAGCATCTTAGCCTCTCTCTGGCTTCCAAAACAACATAATCACTTTGATTCAGCCAGTTACTGCCGCGCGGCGCAAACACAACACGGCAGCCCAGCAAAGAGACTCTATTAATTAAAACATGCGGATTAAAGACTTATGCTTTATTTTGGGAATAATTTCATAAACCAGGATCAACATTTAATTACAAAATTGGTGGATTTGAGCATTACTAAAAAAAATAAATTGTGGAAAATGTTTAATAAACTCTTGGCCCAAAAGCAGAGCTGAACTGGAAAGCAAAATACTTCCAGTAACCAAGCAATGATTGTGACCCTGAAACACAAAATCATGAGTAGCATGGATATATAGCAAACAATACATTCTATGGGTCAAAGTTATCGATTTTTCTTTTATGCCAGAAATCATTAGGATAAAAAGTGACCCATATGACTGGCTTTGTGGTCTGCAGTCACATATATTGATAGGAATTATGACAGAAATGATCTATCTATCTATCTATCAAAACAATGAAGAAGTAGCCTACCAGACGTCCAGACAGACAGAAAGAAAATGTGTTTCTATGTAGTGGTGTCAACACTAAATTGGTCTGGTTGATTTCGTACTGCTCGCAATATGACAGCTGTGTCTCCCCCTGCATTGCACGTCATTGCTTGGACCCCTCTCCCCCCACCCCATACCCTTTTGACAGCTCTCGGCGACGCGCTCCGACGCGAACATTGCGGTTTGAGAAGAGCCCACTTCCATGTGAACGCGTGCGTGCTCGCCACCCTTCTGTTGTTCTCTCTCAGGAGCGTGCACGCACACGTTTATCCCCACCTCTCCATGTATCTCCAGCGTCTGCTGGACTTGTACAGACACCGCGTCGGATTGCGAATACAGATGGAGATCTCGCTGATGTCTGAGGGCCACTGGCGCACCAGAGCTGCGCGAGAGCACACAAGTCAACTATGATACACTGGCATGCGTCACGAGTGATGGAGAGCATAGAGGCACCGGCTGAGAAAGAGATTAGTTTGGACATCACAGGAAAAGCTGCCCGTGGAAAAGAGTCCTGAAGAGAAACCAAAGAGGCACTTTACCGCTGCGAGTCTATGGAGAGAGAAGTGCAGACTTTCAGTCTTCTTTACGAGGAAAGGAAACTTAAATGTCTTCTGACCATCAAGGTGATTTCATTCTTCATTTGAAGCAACGTGCATTGATATAAACTGGTTTCAAACACCCGAATCTGAATCCCAGTGTGATCACAGTGCTTTAAGTCTATGGGAATATACTGGACATACATGCATCTTGAATGATAAGTTAATCCATACGCGCAATCTTTATGATTTCTATACCGTTACGCACGTTTAATTCCAAATAGACGCTTCTGCAATATCCGGAGAGGGAACTCAGGAAAGGTCGGCGCTCCAGTCAAGAGAATTTTAACGTGACAGGCCGTTTAAGAAAGAAGACTGGTTGAATTTTTTTAACGCATGCTTTTAACAACAGGAACGCTGTAATGCCCTCCGTCTGACAGGGCGCGGAGTCTCCAGTGAACGCTTCTTCTGAATCTGAAGAACAAAAGAGGGCGGGAGGTTTATTTTTAAGAAACCGTGTTATTTGAGTTTTATTTTTCTTAAGTAGCCTAAATAATGTAGAAACACATCATGTTTATCTGTTTGGACTTTTTAAGTGACATATTCGCTGCTGGACTTTTTAAATGTTTATTTGATCAACTTTATTATGCATGACTTGTGTTGGATATGAGGAATGCCATAACTTATGTCAAGCATAAATGTTGACAGGCCTCTAAATGCTCTCATAAATACCATTTTCTTCTTGAAAACCAATGTAATGGCTCATTTATGGGGAAACTTGAGCACTTGGCATTAGAATGGAGTTAAGAAGTTCCCCAAGGAGTCAAAGTAAACAGTCCTTGACTTGAGTCTTCATTCTTGCTGCGTTATTATGTAACTTAGGTGAGAGAACTCTTTTGATTCATTTGTAGTAAGTCGAAAGATTCCATGCGCCTTGAATAAACCTCTCCAATTCATGTGCGTCAACAAGGAATGCGCTATTGACGTCATGAGGTGAAATAACCAAAACTCCTGGAACTGTCTAAACACATGAGTACATTTTTTGTCATCTAGTCGTCAGAATAGTTTGGCACCATATCTGTTTGTTTCCCCCTCTTGATTATTTTTCCACCCAAGCACCTTATTTTCATCTTTTTATTTTTTGCCTCCGATCTCAACGGTATCATGGCTTCTCCTCAACATCAACATCTGCTGTTTCACAACAGTGAAGTAAGCTGCGACTCGAGTGGTGATGGTGCCGTTTCTGTGCGGATCAAGCCACACAAACAGCAGCGTGGGAGTCTGGGAGCCAGCGCCATGTGCAGCATCATTGGGGGCTCCAAACATTGCAAGTACAGCATCTCCTCCAGCTGTAGCTCAGGAGAATCCGCCATCCGCAAACCAGTGGTCAAAGGCCTCCGGACTCAAAGGAAGATGCCGCAGCTGTTCGAAAGGTCGGCCGGACATTTCTGGAACCCCAAGTTTGACTCTAACATTCTGGAGGAAGCCTGCCGCGAGCGCTGCTTCCCTCAAACACAACGGCGTTTCCGCTGTGTGTTGTTCTACTTGGCGGCTGCCAGCCTCCTCTGGGGGTTGTTCTTCATCGCTAATGCTAATCGATGCAAACGGACCACCTTCTTATTGCCCACAGCCGCCTTCCTGCTCCTCTGTTCTGTCCTGTTTGTCTTCACGTTTACCCGCTTCTACGCCCACTGCTACAATCAAGCCTCGCTGTTGCTCATTGTGGTGACATTTGCCCTCACTCTTGCACCTCAGATCCAGACTTCAGGCTTTAGTGACTTCAATGTTACTCCTTTCATGGATGAAGAGGATGCAGGTGACTTCAGTGGCGCAGAGGATAAAAACCTGACGTTTGAAGCCACCCGGAGTGGAGTTCCAGTTGCTCCTTGTTTGTCCCCAGTTGGCACCTTCTCTCTAGGCATGGAGGTGCTTTCATTGCTCTACAGTTTCCTCCACATCCGCTTGTACGCTTCGCTCCTGCTCGGCTTGCTCTACTCTGTGCTTTTTGAGACCCTAGGCTGGATGCATTTGATTCAAGGCAGCGGCTGGAGGAACTCCACCGAGGAGCATTTGGAAACGCTGTACTGGCTGATCCCTGGAAGGGCCATTTTGCATCTCTGCGCCCACGTCATTGGAATCCACCTTTTTATTATGTCCGAAGTACGTTCGCGCAGCACGTTCCTCAAGGTGGGCCAAGCCATTATGCATGGGAAAGACTTAGAGGTGGAAAAGGCCCTGAAGGAGCGGATGATCCACTCGGTGATGCCTCGTAGGGTGGCCGATGAGCTCATGAAGCAGAGTGACGACGACAATGATAACTCGGTTAAGCGCTATTCGACTGGAGCGGCCATTGCGGGTGCCTCCAGCCCAAAGAGCACCAAACGCAAGAAGACGTCGATACCCCGAGGCCAGATCATCTTTCGGCCATTTAACATGAAATGCATGGAGCCGGTCAGCATCCTGTTCGCGGACATTGTGGGATTCACCAAGATGAGCGCCAATAAGTCGGCGCATGCCCTGGTGGGACTCCTCAATGACTTATTTGGACGCTTTGATCGCTTGTGTGAGCTCACATGTTGCGAGAAGATCAGCACACTGGGAGATTGTTACTATTGTGTGGCTGGTTGTCCCGAACCAAGAGAGGACCATGCCTACTGCTGCATAGAGATGGGTCTTGGGATGATCCAGGCCATTGAGCAGTTCTGTCAAGAAAAGAAGGAGATGGTGAACATGCGTGTTGGCGTCCACACTGGCACCGTGCTTTGCGGGATCCTGGGCATGAAGCGCTTTAAGTTCGACGTGTGGTCCAATGATGTCAACCTAGCCAATCTCATGGAGCAGTTGGGATTCGCCGGGAAGGTGCACCTTTCAGAGGCCACGGACAAGTTTTTGGATGATCGGTACTTGCGAGAAGATGGGAGGGTCACAGAAAGAATCGGACCAAGTGTGGTTGCAGATCAGCTTAAAGGTAAGATGTGCATTTCTAGTTCTAATGCAGTGGACATGAGTATGTTTCCTTGTTTAGCGCTGTACTTAATCTTTGATGCGAAACCGTGAGACACTTTTGGCTCTAGGCTTAAGTGACTGTTAAAAATTTCTTGCTTTATTCTTCTGCCTGCTTATTGTTAGTGTCCTCAGTGTTCACTTGTCGAAGCGTTTTGTTGAACCTTAGCCCCTGCGGTTTCTGTGACATATTCGGTTAACGCAGCAGGTCTTTTAGGCAGTAACATGCTGTCTAACCTTTTCCTCAGCCTTCAGAACAGGGACTCATTTTGTGGATTTGTACAGTCAGTTTTTCCTCAAAAAGGCCTGTCATTTTCTATGTTTGATCATGTTTTCCATTCAGTGGTCAGCAAAACAAAATTAGCATTTGCAAGTGGCAGATTAGCCAAAATGCAGTCATTTTAGCATGCGATGCTGTGTTTACATACATTTGTTGTATAGGTGTCCTTTCATTTAAAGATATAATACACCACAAATAATTTTCTATCCCTCTTGGAGTTTCATATGTATGACTTACTTCAGTGAAATACAAAAAAAAAAATAAATAAATAAATATATATATATATATATATATATATATTTTTTTTTTAATAATTTAAATTATATATTCATAATGTTTACACTGTAAATAATCATTTAAATTTTGTAGCGAACTGTCCCTTTAATAGCTAATAAAGAGATTCACACTGAAGATTTGTAGATTCATTTTGTCTGGCAAAAAGGCTGTAATTTTCTCTGTTACCTGATTTCATGTGCTTTCTGATCAGCAATCAACAAAGAAAAAATTAGCATTTGCAAATTAGCAACCTTTTCTGCATGCTAATGAGGTTAGCATGCAAGCTGTATTTGTACATTTGTTTCTTCTGCACATTTAAAGCTAACCTCTCCTTTTGCATAATGGCTGGTCACCTCACTTACATCAAGTATTGGATTCTCAAAGCGCTTGACATTTGTATAAATATGGCCGAAGGCTGGCATTTATATGTAATTAACTCATGCAAATGGTTCCTTCATTTTGTTAATTGTACTTGAGCTCGAGCAAAAGCCAATAATTGGGTGTTGAGTGATACATTTTTCTAGCCGTACGGAATATGAATGTGCCGGCGCGTTATTAATCCTTTCAGGTCCTAATTATGGTTACTTAATACATCATCTTCATTTAATGAGGAATCCCACAGTGTAATTAATATTAAATAGAAATCTAATTTTGAAAATATTGATAATTACTAAATCTCTTAAGATTAGCAAAGTGGCATATTCAGGTTTTCGAAGGAGCCAAAACTGACCCACCGTGACATCTTTATCTAAAGCGCTTATCGTGCTAAAATCTTGTTTGCGAGTGGATAAAGTCAGTTGGCGAAATCGCTGTGCCAGAACAAATCTCTGTGCTGTCACAGCATCATCTCTTCGTGGCAGAGCAGGTGTCTCTGTGTAGGTCCTGAGGGGTCACCTGGGATTGACGGCCCGGCTGTCGCCCTTGAGAGTCTCGCTTCGTTTCGCTGGTGTTGGTTGCCAGCGCTCACTCTCAATCAGAGAAGATTTGAGTCTCTTGAGGAAATCTGCTTCATTTTTTCACTCTGTCATTCCCTCAGACTTTGTTTAAAAGGGTAAAATGGCCTCCTTAAAATGGTCCCATGGTGCTCGTTTCTGAATATCTGTCAGTTACTCTCTCGGTTTCTTTCCTTCACTCTCTGTTTTTGTGTGCCACTCAGTACTGTCTTTTCAGTGAATACTTTAGCTTTTTTTAGCACAGTTTCATGACTCAGAATGGTACAGCAAGTTTAAGCGTAACATTGCATAACAACCTTTCTTTTTCTAACACCACTGAACTCTCTGTTGAATTCCCTGCATCTCATTTCGCTCGGTTTAACACACACTGCACCCAGAGGCCTGAAGCTTTAATATATGACTTCCTTTCTTTAATCATCAACAAAATGATTAAAGTGGCAACATTCTTTCCTTCATATCTTGTATTCAGTTGATTGCTCCTCTTCAGGCGTTTAAGTTTTATATTTTTCACTGGCTGAAAGCTTAATTTTCCCACTCCGGAGTGATGTATTCAGTCCAGCGCTTAGGATTTATCTTTCCCTCATGGATTTGCAGGCCCATTGAATGAGCTCTCCGTCAAGAGAGACTTCGACTCCAGAACGGTAAAAAAATCTTCCAGCTGCTCACAGTAGCTGCGTAAATCACTGAAGGAAAGTAGCGAGCTCGTGTGGAAACCTGGCAGACCTGGGAATGGATACCGGCCCGGGTCTCCAGTAAATCACACCCGACCTGGACGCTAATCACAAAACGGCAGTCTCTCTTCAGACGCCGGTTGTTCTTTTGAATTGAACGTGTGTTTAAATGAAAGTGTTGGCTGTGCTGACTCTCTCTGCAAGGTCTTTCAATTTGCTGGTGAAATCAAGCTGCGCAAACCAACAAAAACAGCACACCTGGGTCATTCCAACCGCGCAGTACATTTTCATGTGAAATCAAACCGTGAAACCAAGAGCCCATCGAATCTAAATTGCTGTTTTAGCAGCTTTTAGTCTTTGTGTGGTAGCTTTTAAAGTCTCCTATATGTTAGTGTACTGCTGAAAAATTGCAAATTCAGTTATGCATCACTTTCAAAATGTACAGTCCTTCCGCTTTTGTGAAAATGAGCCATAAATATAATTTATTTTCATTTTATTTTTACTGACTATTTAATTTATTATTAATAAAATAATAAATTGTGAAAAAAGGTGTTGAATTATTTTTTCAAATTTTGTGGAAATGAATGAATGAATTATTATATTAATGTTTCAAAATGGACCAGATTTATTTTGATTTTATTTTGTTTTAAAATTACATGTGTACTTCCAAAAGACCAAATCAAATTATGTATATATGTAAAGTGTACATTTTTATCACGTCTGGGAAAATATACCACATATTATTTTCTTTTATCACAATGTAACAATCTTTAACACGATTTACTGCTTTGGCTTGACTTGATATTTATATCATGGCCCTAGGTGTTTTGCAAGATCTAACATGAAACAACTGGCATTTTTTAGGAAACATTCCAGGTGTTTTCATGGTCAAAATGTTTGAAACTAAACATTTTGAGCAAAAACTTTTTTGTTGCTGTTGTTGTTTTGACTGTATCCCCAAATATCACCTTCCATCCTGTTGTTATTTCAGTCTTCTATAAATTGTAACAAAAGCCAGCGAATGACATCATCTTCCAGGAGTGATATCATTTTGGAAAACAACAGCAGTATTAGCCATAGATTTAATTTAATTTAATTGATTTAAATTCTGTAATAGCGTCTTACTATGAAACATCCATGTTTGTTACTATAAATCTATATATATATTTTTTTTTTAAGAAATCCCAAGCTGTTACTGCAAAACAGGAACAGCTCACCACCAGTCATCAAAGCTAATGCTAGGACACCAGGTCTGGAGTAAATAGAGAGGGAATGATAAATGCATACTCATACAGTTGCCTCCAGTGCACTAGTCAAGAAAAACAATAACCTGACCTCACATGCTTTTGTATTGCGTGTAAGCGGCGAATAAGTCACTGTCGTTTCTACAATGCCGTCTGGTGCACTTCCAATAAACCACAGTCTGCTTTATAAATAGCAGAAATAAGAATAGTCATAACTGCTGGCCTGGATAAACAACACCAACCGATGCATCGCCCAAGGGATGACAAGCCTTGACCGTTTGGCTGCTTTTTGGAAAACAAATGCATTTCTTGTGGCTCCATGATGAGAGATTAAAGCATTTTAATGAAATAACCTCTTAGCACAAGTGTTCTTGAGTGTCACGGTGGCATGTATCTTTTTTCCACATCCCGTTCCCTCTGGCGCTTCCGACTTCCCACTGTGTGTGTGTGCTGGCCCCTGTTGTGTGGAGTGCTCGTTGAGTGGAAATGGTGGCTATTTTTGGCTGTTTCCCTGGAAAGTACCTGACTGTGCCCTGGTCCTCCTGCGGTTTCAGAGAACGATGCCACCTCCCTTATCGTTGGGTTATCCAAATACTCGTTTCTCGCTGAAGAAAGAATATGGGTCATATTTTTGTGGCCCACAATTTTTCATGTGAACCCAATTTAGGAGATGCAGCCTGCTTTACCACCAAGTAGTTTATGGTTGTTCATTAAGCTAACTTAGCGTGACGGTAGCGTGGTTCTTTTTTGTGAGCTTGCAACGCTCCAAAAGCAGTACCTAGTGGCAAAGAATTAGTTAGCGTTTTCATTCAAACCAATTCGAAAAGATGTGGGCGGGAAATATGCTACTGCTTCATTTTGACATCAACGTGAAACGACTTTGGATTAGTTGGATTAAAACGACTCGTTTCAATGATTCAGAGTCGACTCATTCTTTTGAGCCTCAATAACTTTATACACACTACACTTTCAGATTTAAAACTCTGCAGGATGTTTTCATTCACTTAGAGCTGTGTTACACACTGTATACAGATCATTTTCAAAAATCCACAATGGGGCACTTTAACAATCTGCTTTTTCCAGTCATTAGCATTACTACTAAAACGCCTCTCTGGTGAAAGTGCTGTATATTTGTTGCTAAACCTTTAGCCTTCAGCTATGTACATTTGACAGTGTTTGCTAGCTTTATTTAAGATGCATTTTGTGTTGCAAATGAAACTGTTTACTTGACTACAGCAATGCAATCACAGTGTGGTTAATGAAATGATTAATATTGTTCTCCGTTCTCCGGCATTCAGCTATGTAAATGGCTGTTTTGGCTAGTTTTATTAGTTGTATTTTGTGTAAATTGATCTGTTTTTGTGGTTGCTTTAATGCCATTACTTATTTTGTTTGTAGTGTACAACTTTTATTATTATAAAAACAACTTCACTGTAGTTAAGCTAATTTAAATTAGCTAGCTAAGAGTTAGTCTGGTTGCGAAATACTTGATACTGATTTTTTGTTTTTAGCATTCAGCTAGGTCAATCGTGGCGTTTGTTTTTTGTGAGTTTGTCAATGTGGCTGTGAAATGGTTAAAT
>JAUMHI010000035.1:2140077-2153625 GCA_032359435.1 Enteromius unitaeniatus
GTTTTTAGCATTCAGCTAGGTCAATCGTGGCGTTTGTTTTTTGTGAGTTTGTCAATGTGGCTGTGAAATGGTTAAATTGCTAAGATTTTAGCGTTCAGCTTTGTTAAAGCTAGTGCTAATGTAAAATGTTTTTTTTAAACAATGACTATTGTATAAGCTCATTTAAAGTGATCAGCGATACGCAGATACATTTACATTTAAGTACTATAAAAATTTGCAACCACACTGTCATAGAATTTAAGCATTTCTAACTATTTCACAACCATGCTACCTCTTAACAAGCTTAACTAATGTTAAGTCTTCAATTGCTACCTCTTGTTAGTAGGTAGAAGAATAAGATTAACTGTAGTTCAGCTACAAGTAACTTGTTAACAGTGATTTAGTAAAATGTTGTGTATTTGTAGCAATTTTTTAGCATTCATGTTTAAATGTATCCGTTTTATTACATTTTAATTATACTACTTTAAATGATAAATATATATTTTTATCATCCCCAGCACTGGTCAAGCGTTAGTCGATATGCCTTGTATGTGTCAATATAAAAGTTGCAGACTGTTAATTACATATCAATCAGTTTCCATGAACATGTCTGTGTGTTTGTTTGGTTTTTTTGTCGCTGACATGAGGGTGACCTCTTATCAAATCATTCCGACTGAAAGAGCAACATTGCAACCACTTTTGGTTTGTGCTCCCAAAGGATTGTTTCTCAGTTAAGCATGAGCTATTGTAGAAGAGCCTCAAAAAATATAGTCTGTAGTTCATTTAAACTATATTTTTCTGCAAAACCTGACGTTGATATAACATTGCTATGGCATTCTAAGTGATTTTTAGTGCGGCTGCTGCTGGTGTGTTTTGGGTCATTTGTTTCTTGCTTCGAATCTATCTTGAGATAGTATTGATTCCAGCCTGCCCCATATCCTGAAATCCAGTTATTATTCCTCTCTCGGTATGTGTATTTTCTGACTCCTTGCTCTGTTTGCACAATCAGTTATGTTGGCATAAAATAATTGCCCATTTGTTTCACCTAAACCTCTGCAGATGTTCGATTCAATGGCGTTAAAATGAAAACCCATGATTAATCACCTACATTCTTCTCTGATTTGCAAATGACTCATTTTCCATTCATTTCACTTTCATCTCGTTCATCCGTCGGCAGCCGCTGTGCCGCGTGTGTGTTTCTGGAGAACAACCTTCGATGTGAGGACTGACAATGTGGCACTGTGACCTTCACAAGGAGTACCGAAGGCAAGCAGGCAGTCCGACGAGACAGTGAAGGAGCCTTGTAATGTGTTCACTTGATGGATGCCAGAGGACGGTCTCCATATAAAGTCAACCACAGGGGATTTTAAAGAAATCTGCATAAATGCACAGAGGTGCAGTCTTATATTCAGGAAATTCATTTCTCCAAACTGCATGCTCTCAAGAGAGCGTAGGTTGTGAATTGATCAACTTAGATTTGTTTGTGTATATCTCGGTGTGTGCAGCAGCCTTTTATCAAGAAGTGGAGATTTTGACATTGTTTTAACCTTGATGGGGCGGTAGTAGGTGTTAGTGGTTAAGGGCTCTTGACGGGTTATTGGAGGGTTGCTGGTTCGATCTCAGCAAATTGTGAGCGATAATTAAAGATTGTTCTACCTAATGTTTGGCCGTTTTGACACTTGATTTATGGCATAGTCAAAATCTAGTGATACACATATTTATTGAAATGCATCTTATAATGGGAACTAAAGGTCTTCAATTCTTTACATTGCAGATGAAGTCATGCTATTGGGTTGTAAGGCTTTTTTTATGTTTTTGAAAGAGCTGACCTAAAGTAATGTTGTGAAATATTATTATATTTTAAATTACCAGCTTTCTTTATATTTTAAATAAACAGTTTTTGTAACATTATAAATGCCACTTCTGGTCAATTTAATGCATCACGGGTGAATAAAAATATATATTTTGTTAAAAAGAAAAATCATACTGGCCCCAAGCTTTTGAACGGTAGTGTATCAGCATGCAATTTTGCATTAATATTAAATGCATTTTAATAAGTAATCATCATGCATTTGAATATGTCTTAATATTTAGTATATTTCAGTTAATGACAATGACAGCAATGGAGCTACCATAAACGAAATCTTAATTTTCTTCATAATATTTGGAGATTTTCCAAAAATCATTTTGTGCTTCTTCTGAAGCAACAACATCTGAGCTTCTGTACAATGAATTTGCAGAATTTGAGATATTTCTTCATTTTATACCACAATCTTTGTTTTAGTCTTACCATCATTGTATTTTCAGACTTTTGGAAACCCATCAGTATTATATTGCACCTTCACCCTGTGATAGCTATAGACTCGGGCCATTGAAAACCCATAGCGGCGGTCAGCTGGTTATCACTGTTGTGCTCTTGAGCTCTTGGCACTTAACCTCAGAGCGCTCCAGTGGGACTGAAGTGAGTTCATCTCGGCACTTTGTGACAGTAACAGAGAAAATATGTTTTATCTGACCTTGGTTGTATATCAGTAAATATAGAGATGGCTTGTGCAGTTGTTTAGAAACAGGGTTAATATACTGTCAAGCCAAAATTTACTCTGACACCTTTAGCATTTATTTTTCTTCAACAGTTTATTTGCTATAGTTCAGAAAAAGGTAATACAGTATGACAATAACTTAATTTAGTTTAGTCTGTGGTGTAAAAAGGTTACATTAGCATTAAAGAAAAACATTTCATAACAGATTTTTGCAGGTACTTTTCTGTATGAAGAATGTTTGGGTCTAATATGTCACAGTACTTTATTTTGCTATCCTTACTTACCTAAATAAACTATAGTGTCCTGCACTCACTAGTAAAAAATTAGGAAACACTTTATAATAACTACACACTACGAATGATTAATTAAGTATTAGTGAGCATTTATTTCATCCTTTATAAACCATTGTTCCAACATTATTATGCATTAGTAAACAGTTTACAAGTGCAGCTATAAATGCATATATATAATGTTTAATAATTGAATTTTCATACTTTATTAATGATCAGTTTAAATTTTGTAATTATGTTATTTACAAACCTGTTATTTTGGAGTTGTCAGTGTTTAATAAGACTATTTAGAAGGTCTAGGTAAATGATTTATAAATTATTGAAATTTACATTAATAACTATTATTGTTTAGAGACATGATAATAGTTGTTCAGTGTGTTAATAAATGCTCATGTTCCTGCTGTAATTCATGATGAAGTCAGGTAGTTATAAAGCATTCAGTAGTTACCAGACGTCTGTGTTTGTGAGCTCATCTAAAGTGAGAACTAGGTATACCTTGTAAAGCATTTATTAAGCAGATGTAAAGACTCATTTATAATCTTAACAACAAACACAGCACAGAGGGATACAGAACACAGACATATTATTTCAAGATCTTAAAAATGTAATCATACTGCACAGTTGATAAATGACAAACAAACATTCAATTTGATAGAAAATGAATAGTTCTGTATCTCTCTGTTTTGTGTTTGGTTATTTTTGTTCTGTTAGGAAGATGACTGAGCCTTTAAATATTTTGTACATTTAAATAAAACTGAAAAAGAAAAGCAAAAAAACTGGACATGAATATGAATTTGAAACATTTTATTTGCATATTTATTTTTAAATTATCGTTTCGCGGAAGGATGAAAATGTTATAGTACCACGTGACTAACATTCAAACGTTACATATGAATATATAACAACGGATGTATTTTATTTATTGTTACATTATTAGTTGTTACATTGTTAATTGTGGTTGTCCAGTCTTTGTTGGAACAATGTTTTATAAAGGATGAACTGACTATTAGTAATGCTTAACTAATGATTCATAGTGTGTAGTTATTATAAAGTGTTACCATCCACTTTGAACATTCTACTAATGTCAACTAATTCTCATTAATTTGCATTTGCATGTCTACTAACTCTCACAGTAGACTGTTAGGGTAGGTTAAGGGTTAGTGGAATAAGTTATACATATAGCTACATAGCGCATGTCATGAACCGTCGAACCGTGCAACGCATACATGCACCGAACCGAGACGAGCCTACCGAACGTTTTTTTTTTTGTTTTTCATGAACCGTGCCACCCCTAGTCAGTATGTAGTGGACCCATCAAAATAGAGTGAGTTAGAGTGTTGAAAATAAAGTCTACTAATACTCCAATGACTGCTAGTTGACATGTAGTTGCAAAGCTACTTACTGTTAGAAGTCAAGTAAAGAGTTAGAAGTAAAGTGTTACCCTGAATAATGTTTTAATGAAACTAAATTACTATTATTACACTATATCTGTATTTCATTTCATACAGACAAAAATAAAAAGCTAAATGTAGCATGAATGAACAAGGGGTCAAACCTTTGTCTGGCTACCAAAGCCACTTATTTAGCCCCTGCTGCTACTACTTTCTCGAACCACACAGTGTGTTGCTGAAAAGCATCTTTCTCCATTGCCGAAATGATCTCCCCAGGTATTCTTGATGACTGGTGGAACAGAGCGAGAACGGTTTTTGGTGTCAAGGAGCGAGTTGACTGTGAAGACAAAGTAACTTAAGTTCTTTCGGCAGCTGCGATGACACCTAATGAGACAGCTAAGAGTAAATACATCCTGCTGTGACACTGATTCCCAGCATGCCAAGGCAACTGCTGCTCTTTGATGTGTGATTGCGCGGCGTCATGAAGGTGACAGGAGAAGCACATTAGCACCGGATCCACTGCCACGCTGCAGGGACCGCTGACCATCTGACCAACTGACTCCAAACATGTTCTCATAAAGCCGTCAATAGAATATGAAAAATGAAAAGTGGCAGTGTTGTTTCTCATTCTGACGTAGCCTCTTTCCTCTCGTCCCTGCAGTGTCTGCACTCACAGAGCCAGTGTTCTGCAACAGTGAAACAAGATGTTATCTGTCACTTAGCGGATGTTTTTTTTTGTCTTCTTCTTCCCTTGAATGACCTGTGATTGTGTGTCTCTCTCAAGGGCACTGTGATTATACAGGAGAGCCGCAATTCATGATTCAGCCTAACCGGAGTTTAAACCAGGCGACCGAGGTTAGGAGTTGAGCATGTTTTGAGATCTATTGTTAAAATTAGCGGCTTGTTTAGTCATCCTCAAGAAATCAAAACAAATACCCGTGTCTCATGACGATATATACTTATGAAGCGAAATGATCGGTCTGTGCAAGAAACTATACATTGTTTAAAGCATTATTAACTGTAACCCAGATCATCAGGGAAGCAGTCTAGTGATATTTGGTCGTGAATTAATCATCATGAATCAAGAGAGCAATATAAACCAGTTCACCAAACCAACAATTATTTTGGAAGTGTCTGAGAGTCAATGACTCCAACTGAGCACATTAGCCAGTGATATGTATAGAAGCCCTTTTCCCCCACTGAATAAAAAATGAGAAAAGATTATTGCGTGTCACACAATTCTGACTTTTTCTCGAAATTGTGAAATATCTCGAAAATATCTTGAAAAGTTTATATCTTGCAATTACTACTTTTTCTCTCAGAGTTGTGAGATATAAACTCATAATTGCAAGTTATAAAGTCAGATTCGAGAGAAAAAGTGACTATATCTCAGAATTCTGACCTTATATCACGATTGTGTTATATAGTCACATTTCTGACTTTTTCTCGAAATTGCGAGTTTATATCTTGCAACTCTGCCTTTTTTTTCTCTGAATTGTGAGATATAAACTTGTAATTGCGAGTTATAAAGTCCGATTTTGAGGCAAAACAAACAAAACACTGATATGTTCTCTCAATTGTGACTTTATATCATGCAGTTCTTACTTTATATCTAGCAATTGTGTTTATTTCTCAGAATTGCACATTTATGCTACACAATTTTGACTTTATAGCTCACTATTGTGAGTTTATATCTCAGATTCTGTCGCAATTACCCTTTTTTTTTAATGGCTTCCATAGATATGTGCATGCAAGAAACCAAGCACTTAAAAAAATGTTTTATGGTTTTGCGTTAAAACATTTAGCTGAAAAATGATAGTTTATTCATTTTATATGCTTTGGACATATGAAACATTCCAGTTTTAGATCATAATTGGGTAGCATGCATTTGTTTGTTAAGAACAGCATTCAGCCCTGTTCACACCATGAGCGTTAACTTTATATATAACGATATTAGCATCCACACCAGCGAACATTCATTTGCCGATTTAAATTCTCTAGCTCATTATAGCAGGATGGATTCTTATTTGGTTTCAATGTTTCTATCGTTCGTCAGCTAAAAAAAAACGAGTATATTGTTCCTCTGTGATTTTATACTTATCGTTGACCTATTCTTTAATATTGTGAGTGATTTTTAGTACTAAATCTTCATCGTTATCATGCTTGGTGTGAATTGAGCTTTAGTACTAAAAGGCTCAGTGGAAATGTATGCCTCAACCTACATTTTTTTTTTAATTTGTGTCACTGTTTATGCTCAGCAATTAACTGTGGTGCTTATGAGATACAGATTCGAGTTGTCGTATGTTGTGTCCTAATTCCCTCCACATCATTTCTTATTATCTTTCATCAGTATAACTGCTAAAACAAACCAGCAAGAATTAAAAACTTTGTTACACTGTAGCCAGGAGGTTAGCTTTGTTCATAATTAGCCGTCAGTGTTTAATGACCGTGGAGAGTTGCGTTGGTGTGTGAGATTTCTGTGGACTGGGCAGAGAGCGTGTCGAATACACAGCTCAGCATAAAAGTACACCAAAAAAACCTTGAGTCAGCACAACCCTGTCTTTATCGCTTACGACAGACGTGTCTGGTACCTCATATTTACTGTCCAGAGAGATGCAGTATTAGCCAGCCGACCTGTTCTCCAGTTCTGCACCCTCATCAGACGTCTTCTCTGACAGTCTACAGTGAGCTTGAAGGATCGGGGGGAGATAGTGAGCAGGTGTGTCTGACGTCTCAAGTGCTGTGTTTTGAAAAGCATTTGTCTTAGACGATCATAAGTCACCTACAGGCGATGGGATGCGATCAGAGGCACCTGGAGCCTGGCAGATACATGCCTTGTTGCCATATAAACAACTTGGATTGTCTATCACCGCAGATCAGAGGTCATATGCACTGATTCTTATACCGCTGGACTCAGGTGTGCATGTCAGAGACCGGCTGCCTGCTTATGCAGTTATGATGGGAGTTTGTCATGGTGATGTGCTTGGTTTTTTAAAAACTTTAATATTTACCTTTCCTTGCGATGTTTTGCTGAAAATAATGAGACAAGTACAGGATTTTATAACTCGTTCTGTTCTGCTGTTGCTACAGACATTTAATGAACCCAACTCAAGGAGAAAATCTATAATTATGTATAGATATATCTAAGCAATGTAACCTTTATTTTAGCTTGGCAGGTAAAAAAGTTTTTATATATTTAAAATTAAATATTAATATTAAAATATTATTCAGAAATAAAATAAATAACATAAAAATAGAATTACTTTATGAGTCATTTTTACCTGGTGTTATGAATACATTTAATTTAATTATTTAATTTTAGTGTACATTATGTACTTTTTTTAATTGAAAGTACAGTACAAACGACAATATTGTATTATTTTAATTTTAAAGAACTTGTTGATTTGAATATATATATATATATATATATATATAGATATAGCTGCCTAATGCTTTTGATAAATAGAAAGTTCAAAAACAATAAGAATTTGCATCCATTTCTTTACTTTCATTTTTAATCAATGTATTAGGTCCTCGCTAAATAAAAGTATATTTCTACTAACCCTGAACCTTCAAACTATATTTTTATTTTTACTAAAACTTCAAAATTCAACATGAATCAGTGCTTGAAAGAAATTCTGTGCATGTCTATTGTTCATGTCTCTTTAAATATATCTAGAGCTTGATTTTGCTTAAGTAGGTTCATTGGATTGATTACCCCGCAGTCCTGATGGTGACAGATTCTGCTGTTTTGAGAAAAGGTGACAGCATCTCACTGTAATGAATGGAGTAAATCACTGCAAAGCCATTACAGCGGCACGCCAGCTCTGGCCTCTGGGAATCCCACGTGTTTGACCCCATTTATTTCCACTGTCCTCGCTGAAGACACTGATATCTGGCCCTTCATCTCTGCAGAAGGAATTGAGGTGGGTGTTGCTGCTTGGATCAGAGCGGATGATGGATTTGCTGTGAAACGAGTTCGACTGTAGGTTATGCTGAGGTTATGTTGTTTGTGGGCTGTGTGCATGCTGGATAGTAGTGGAGCAGAGTTTGGATTAAAAAGAAATTGCCCAGGCATAGCTAAAGCATTTAAAGGTGCTGTATGTACGTTTTCAACTCTACTAAAGCATAAAAATACCATAATATGTTGCAGATATTAAAGAAACATGCTAAGTTAGTACAAACAGTGCTACAATCAGTTATTCTCCTTTGAAAATGTGCATTTGGTTTGTGAAACCTGCCCACTGCTAGTTTACCCAGTTGAATTTCGGCACTCCGGGTTGCCAGATCCTGTAGGTGTCATCAATCTGGCAACCTGTGTGTGTGCTTTAAGTCTGAGGAGGAGGGGCCAGGTGAAAAAAGTACAGAACAATATTTTTTAAAAGAAACAAATACTTTTGAATTCAGAGAAACGATTTCAGCTAGGCTCCATTAAATAGATCACAAGGGACAGTAGAGACATTCATAATCTTACTAAAAAATATGAAGCAGCACAACATTTTCAACATAATAATCATGATAATCAGAAATGAGCAGCAAATCAGGATATTTGACTATTTCTTAAGGATTGGTTACACTGAAGATTGAAGTAATGATGCTGAAAATTCAGCTTTAAGTTAAAGTGAAAAAAAATGAAATTGCATTTTTAAATGTAATATTATTTTCAATTTTTACTGTTTCAGCTGCATTTTTGATCAACAAATTTTAACCTTGGTGAGCATAAGACCCCAATTGGCCCCAAATTTTTGAAGAACAATGTATATTCATGAATTTTTATATATATATATGTAATGTTCAAATATTACAGACTTGACTCTAGATTTCAAATATTACATCTAGATCTATTTATATTTTTGTTAAAAAATGATTTTGATCTTTTGATTTTGAAGTTGGTTAATTCTTCTCAGATATATGGTGTTTTTTCTCGAGCTCTTAGTGTTGTCAGAGATGGCCAGAAGTCTAAATGTCAAGATCAACTGTACACACGGCTGCTTTTGCCCACATCTGTCCTGTGTGGGATCCACAAAGCAACCACACATTGATCCCTCGGGGGAACATGTCTGACGTGGGTGTGCTGGTGGTTGGCTTAATCTCAACCATCTGAGGGAACGTGGGTGCGTTAAATACAGTCAGCTTTCTGTTAAGAGTTACTTAGCGCTTCTAATATTGATCCTTCCCAGATTCAGCATGCGTGAACATACGCGCTCATCCTGCTCTTCAGCGGCTAATACCTTGTTAGCACACTCTGCAGGAAGGTCGCATGATAGATGGCGATGTGAATGAAAAATGAGATGATAAAGGGAAAGCGGTCCACAAGAGGCCCTTCTGAAATAAGCATGAAGCCGCACAGATGTATGGGACTCATTATAGGAACACCTGCAGGAAGCTGCTCACGGAAAAGACACATAACGACCATGACGTCTAGTAGATACGTGAGACTTCAAGTGAAATGTGTCATGTTTGGGTGCGAAAGTGCTTTGACTCTTTTTAGCATTTCCATATAAATGTCCACTATAAATCAGACATGTCAGAAAAGAGAGAGTCAGTGAGCTGTTGACTTGTGAATTAATTGTTCATTCAAATTCATAAGTGAATGATTTTTCACTGGTTCAGTCAATGATTTGAAATGGTGCTTATTATTTTTCATTAATAAATGAATCATTTTCAGTTAAAAAGGTCTAATTCATAAAGAAGCATTCATGTTTTTAAATTAATCAGATGGTGAACCAGTTCAACAGATTTGAAAAGGTCTAGTTCAAATGATTTACAATCACGATGCATCCCTGCCTCTGCTAAATTATTTTGATTCCAGATGGGGATAAAATGATTCACGTAAAGCGCTTTGAAGTCCCGTTTTGAATCAAAATGATTCGCAAAATGCGCTTTGAAGTCCCGTTTTGAATCAAAATGATTCGCAAAATCTTGTGAACTGGTTCAACCAATAGTGAAAAAATCCATAAACAAATTGTTCGGTATAATTAATCAGTGAATCATTTTTGAACCATTTAAATTCAAATGTGAACCAGTTTAACTAATTAATAGGTCAATTTCATAAAACAGTGGCTCAGACTGATTAATAGATGAAACATTTTCTGAACTAGTTTGATTAATCGACCGATTTATTTTAAAAAGTTTCATTCATAACAAATTATTCAGTTCAGTTTGTGAGTGAATCATTTGGTGAATCAGTTTAATTGATTAATGGCAAAGGTCCAGTTCAGTTACAAATTGTTCAGTCTAGATCCTAAATAAATATTTTTGTGAACCGATTCATTGAAAAGGTACAATTCATAAAATAAAAGCTATTCACACTATTAACACTGATCAACTTTTCAAAGCTGCATCATATTATAACTGATTTGTTCAGTGGACATGAATGATGCTCAGCAATGCCCAGGCAAACAGCAGCATCATCACCTGATGTTCTAGTCTAGTTCGCGTTGACGTGCGGTTTCAGTAGTGATGCAGAAGTGGGGAAAATCGCATTGGTTTTATGCAAACCTGCAGCTAACGAGGCAGAAGCGAGCGAGCTTGAAGCATGAGCGCTGTGGGCTGTGGCCTCTCGTGTCTGATGGAGGTTAAACCTCTCTGGCTCTCCTCCAGAGCGCTTCTGATGTCTGCTCACACATTCAGGGGAATTTCTCAAGGATCTCCCACAGTTCAGACGAGCGCTTCTCTCCGTTTGTGTGCTGAAATGCATAAACGCAGGCGTATTTACCCGAGCGTGGTGCACATTGTCAGGCTGTCTTCACTCTTGCTGCTGTATTTAGGCAGAGGTCTCATTTGCTTTGACATGCTGTATAATTTACAGATGCTTCTTGTGCGATCCTGCCCATTGTCGTCTTCTCCTTCAGTCTCTCTAACAGCTTTCTGACTGATCACAGTTCTTTCCCTGTCATATCGTCCTGTTTTTATGTGCATCTGCATGGTTAACATCTATCTTAATATATATTTATGCACAGCATGGTCTAATTCTTCATTCTGATTGGATGGCAGACAGAGGTGCTACCGATGCACACCTGATAGTTTATTGTGAGTGTGAACAAGGATTTAGGCCTGTTTTCTTTTCTAAAGAAATTAAAGAATAAAGTTCAGCTTTTCTGAATCTGATGACGTCAGTGATGATGTCGGTGTAATATTTGCATACCGAGTTCTGACTGGTTTTCTTTCTTGTCTGCATATTAAATTGCGATTAGTGTTATCTTCCTTGCATATATTTAGTAATTTATAGTCACCTTTATGCTGCAAAGTGGCTAAGAGATATTTTTGGTAACAGCTGTTTGTTTTAAGCAAAACGCTTCATCAGTTGTGTAAGAAAGAGCTTTTGCGGGAAGGAAACTTAAAAATGTTTTGAGATGCATACATAATATGGGTAAAGTTGTTTCAAAGAAAAACTTGTGTAGCATTTGTTTGCCAATGTTTTATTTGCTTGTCTTTGGTTTATTTGTTTGTTTGTTTTTTTATTACTGATTTTATTTTATTTGTTTATTAGATTTATTTTTGTCTACTTGTTTTTATTTCTTATTTGTTTGCATTTATGTTTTTTTTACTAATTTACTTATTTTTTTATTTTTGTGCTTATTCGTGTTTTATTTATTAATTTAGTTTGCTTTTTTAATTTATTTACTAATTTGTTTTTTATTCATTTATTTGCTTATTTGCTTTTTTAATTGCTTATTTGCAATTTATATATTTATTTATTTATATTTATATATAATTTAAAAAATCCCATTTATTTACTTATTAGCTTTTTTTGTTAACTTTCATTTGTCTATTTGTATGTATTTATTTATAGCCTATAAATTTATTGGCATTTTAAGTAATTTAATTGTTTGTTTAGCTGTTTACTGATTCAAATTGAAATTATTTATTTCAATCTAATGCAGTGATTAATGCAAATCTAATGAAATCTAAATTTAAGGCCACTGTTTAACACTAGTTTTGTGTCGATGGTGGCCGTGGCTTCTGTACTATATCTGTCAGACGGCGCTAAAGAATCTCTTCGATTCATGTTAGGTGTTGTACTGGACTCAGATTACAGAATGAAACCATTTCATTTATTAGACTGCATCCACTATTGTCACCTTAGCTTGTAGTGCAGACCGAACAATTTTCACAGAGCTCACAAGGATCTGTAAAAAGAGCGCGTATCCCATGTCTACCCCGCTGTTGCACTCGTATTTCATTTTTTTCCCTTTCTTATCTCCCAAGAGGCCTTGCTGCTTAACAGCCATGGCCATGCTGGAGAGATAGTCAGAGCGGTGCATTCAAGGACAGTGTGTGAGTGTGTGTTTGCAGTGATGACTGTGTTTATGAACTGAGCATCAGCATTATTATAGAGCTCCTGCATGTAATCACCTTATGCTCTTTGGAGTCTCAGGAGCAGCAACCAGATCCCTGATGGAGATCTATAACCATATGAAAAGAAAGAGAGGACTGGAAGAGCTGCTGCTTATCTGATATTACACAGAGAGAAGGGCCTTGTGGTTGAAATGACGTGACCAATAATGCCATTTATTATATAATTAACATCGCTCTGATTAAAGCTTGTACTGGAAGTAGAGCTAAAAAATGTAGAAATAAAAGCATCAATTGATATTTTACCATAATTGTAGCTATTTAGCTTGAAATTTATAAAAAAAATCAATGCTGTTCCTTTGAACTTGAACTGAAAAATAAAATGTATTACAGTTTTCACAGAAATATGAAGAGGCACAACTGTTTTCAAGACTGATAATGATCAGATTTTTTTTTTTTTTTAGCAGTAAATCAGCATATTTTAATCATTTCTGAAGTGACAGTGTGTGACAGTGAGGGCTGGAGTAATACCACAAAGTAAATAAATAAATCAGCTTTGTATTACAAGAATGAATTACGTTTTTCACTATATGGAAATAGAAAATAACAGCTTAAATGTATAATATTATAACATACTTATATACTATGAAATATTGTAATATTTCATAATATTAAAGTTGTTTTACTGTATTTTTGGTCAAATAAAATCTGCTTTGGTGGAGTCTTTCAAAAACATAACAAAATCATACCAATGCCAAGATTATGAACGGCACACTGAAAAAATGTTTTATAGAAGCTATGTTGTCTATCGTACATTGATAGTAAATTATTTACAAATATTTAGAAATAAATAACTATAGGAACATGTTGAATTAAACATAAAATTTTGATGTAGAAAAACTGTAATAGTATTTCCTTGTAAAATGTATTACTCACACACATGTTGTTTTTTGTGATTTATGGGGTGATTTAATTTTAGATTTTCAAAAAAACACCATTTAGTATGTTTTTTAAGCCTTTTGAATTACAGGGACACTGAAAATGTCCTCA
>JAUMHI010000035.1:2163745-2186602 GCA_032359435.1 Enteromius unitaeniatus
TCTAAAAATAAGCGGGAATTTCAAGTTGAATTTAGCGCCAGAGCATGCAAAGCTGTTCCTGCTGCAGAATATTCTGATTTATCAAAACATATTGGATTAAACGGAAAATGTGTTGAAAATTTTTCTCGAGGTTAACTTGCACTCTCCGTGTGGTCAGTCCGCACAAGCTTGTTTTATTAGCGGCCCCTTTAAATACAAAACAAGCATTCAATCTACGTCAAGAGCATCCAAAAATCTCTGTACAGCGTTGTTGCCAGGCCGAGTTTTGACGCTCGTGCAGTGGTGTGAACGCACAGTAACGATTAACTAAGCTAATTGCAATGTTTGAGGTGTTATGCATTTCCTCTTTTTTGACATAAAACTTCGATGCCACCGCTTGCAGATGGGTATTTGGTGATGATGTTGCGCTTGTCATCAGCCTCCAAAACAAAATACTTCCACACGTGGCTCGTGTGACGCAACTTTCGGGTAGCGCAGCAAGAACCGGGTTGACCCGTTACTCGGTACTACCGGTACTTTAGAAAACCTGGTACCGTAACATTTTACATTTTTTAGTACCGTCTTGCTACCAAAGTACCGGGTCTTTTGACAACACTAGTATGTTATTAATATCACGGCTACTGGAGTGAAATTATGGTCCAGTGAGATTTCAGTTTTTTAACAAAATAATAAAAGCCAGATGACAGTTTCTTGTTCAGCTTGTTAGAAAAGTCAGGGTAATGTGGACGAGAGGATTCATGGCTTGGATGGACGGTGTGTGCGAGCGGGAGAGCGACAGGCAGCAGAGATGTGTATTGCTCAGGACAGGGAGTTCCTCCGAGTGGCTCGTGCAGCGCTAATGGCTGCAGGCTCACATTAGTGACGGTGGGGGATGGGACGGTTTACACACACCGCTGGAGGAGCGCCGGTCTGACGCTGCAGAGCCATGCTGTGACAGCATCACTGAAGAGTAACTCAGGTTTAATTCATCTGCATGCACTTCGTTTAGCAGTAAATAATAGACTAAAGTTGGTGTGAAATTTAAATTCTTTTTTTTTTCTCTTTTGTATAAATGCAAATTATAGATCATATTGAGATTGATTCATTAAATTTTTTTTTTTTTTTTGAGAAATGCAATGAAGAAAAATGCAGTTGAAAAAAAAAAAAGTTATTTCAAAATGCTTCACAAAAATGTTTAATTGTTAATCCTCTGAACCTGCTTCATTTTATTTCTATTGCTTGATGACAAGATTTTATTCGGTGCTGTCCAACGATTAATTACATGCATAATGTTTTTGTTTGAATAAATGTGTGTGTTCTGTGAATAGATTCTAGGGTTGGGCGATGTTGACCAATTTGGCATCGTACGATGTCTAATGTGAAACATTGCGATGGAGGATATCATCGTCATATATATATATATATTCATTTTTTTTTTCTGAAATGCATGTGTGTATATTTATATATATATATATATATATATATATATATATATACATCATAAATATACAAAGTAAAACTTTTATTTTGGATATGATTTATTGCGATTAATCACTGGACAGCAGCACAATTTTTTTTACATTATTTTGGTACAACTTAAAAAAATTACACAATTTCGCTGCTAATGCAAAATATTACACTACTCTTCAAAAGCTTGCAGTCAGTAACTTTGGGCCTTATTCAGCAAGGCCAAATTAAATGGATCAAAAGGTACAGTAAATACAAAAAAATACCTTTTTAAATGAATGAGGAAGGTTTCTCTTTTTGAGTAAATCTAACTTTTTTGCTTCACATTTAATAATTTAAATAGAAAACTTTTTTACAATATTACCATTTACTTATAACAAATAAATCCAGCCTTTGTGAGAATAAGAGGAAAATCTATTTAAAATCTTAGCAAGCTCATACTTTTGAACGAACATATTATCTAAAGTTTTAAATATTGTTTGAGCAGTGCATTTTTAATTGGGTGTTTTTATGAAGACCAGACACAGTTTTTCTCAAGCTCTCTTCTAAAGGCAATCTTCGCTGCTTGTACGTGAGCGGGCGGATGTCACTGAGCAGCTGATGACAGTATCTTTTAGTACACTCTTTGACCTATGAATGTTTGGCTCGACAGCGTCTACGCTACGCTGGCAGAGAGCAGAACCTCGTGCCTGTGTAATGCCTTGCCTGCTCTCTATGAATTTAAATTGAAGCGCTACACTGGCAGGCCTTTTGAGGCACTGTTTCATGAACATTCGTTAAGGTTCAATAATGCTGATCTTTTTTTTCCCCCTTCATAGATGGGTCTTGCAACCGCTAACGGCCCGTTCGGACAGCAGTACGCGCAGGGATCGGTCCAGCAGATGTCCAGCGCTGGATTAAATGCTCAGATCCAGAACAAGGCAGCTCTTCCCAACAGCCTCCAGCCCACCCTGAAGGGTGCTTCCAGCGTGCCAAATCTGGTGAGTAACCCTCCACAGCTGGCTCCGGTTCAGTCCAGAACACTTCAGGCCTCTCTTGTCTCTGCGTCACACATCTATTCAGCAGCTATTTATTCTTTCGAGGAGCTAATTGAAGTGCATGTTTACACGCGACAGAATATGACGCAAAGAGTGGATAAACTGATTAAAATGATTGTTTAAAGAGTCACATCTGAAAATGTATTTGCTATAATTGACTGCTCCGGCGTTGTGTAATTAGGTCAAGAAAAGTATATTCATTTTAATTTGCTTTATTTTCTTTCTTGTCTGTTTTCAACTGTATAGTTTGTGGTCAGTAAGAGTTTTTTTTTCATTTTTACATTATTAAAAGGGGGCATAAATATGCAAATTGATTTGACTGAGGAGTTCATTGCAAAAAAAATGCTAAACGGCACTTTGTCAATTAGCTGCTTGCCGTGCATTATTCTCCACAAATAGCGTGATCTGAACCATAAACACATTTTGTCAAAAAAGCCAGTGTTGTCCACTGTGAAGGCATCATGAGTTCACGTTTTACTGCAGAAGCCAAGCCCTTGTTGTTTAATGTGAGCAGATAAATGCATTTTGGCGATTTAGTTAGCTGTATTCAGGTCAGGTGACCATATATATATGCACAATAGCAAAAGAAAATTCTGAAAAAATAAAAATTGAGATTTTTTTTTTTTTATATATATATATATATATTCAAATTAAAAATGGGTAGTTGTGGCTGGACAGTTTACAAATAAGAGATGTTAGAGCAATTGTGTTGTTGAAGCCAAGAGAACAGAACACATTGTTTTGATTAAGGCGCAAAATGGACACTTAACACCTCAAGAGACTAAAATCACAACTTCACAGCCTCCCGTGGCTTCAGGCTTTAACTAAACTACTGAGAATATTCAGAAAGTTTTGTTTATTTATGTAATAAGTGCTCAAATGGAGCTTCTATCTAATCAAAACTCTGCCCTCCAGCTGCAGCAGCAGGTGCCCTCAGTGGGCATGGTCCCGGGACAGGGGGTGTCGACGGGCCCCACGGCCGACCCAGAGAAGCGCAAGCTGATCCAGCAGCAGCTGGTCCTGCTGCTTCACGCCCACAAGTGCCAGCGGCGAGAGCAGGCCAACGGCGAGGTGCGCGCCTGCGCCCTGCCCCACTGCCGCACCATGAAGAACGTCCTCAACCACATGACCCACTGCCAGGCGGGGAAATCCTGCCAAGGTGAGAATCAAAATCAGACCAGCTATGTTAATGTATAACTAGACTCTGGCACTTGACCCCAAGCTCTGAGTTTTATAGAAAGCGTAGTCATGTGCCTTTTCCGAGTCGATCTGAAAGTGCTTGTTTATTCCTCCAGCTCTCTCTGTCCACAGCCATATTTCGGTGATGAGTGTACATCTCAGTGTTGTTAAACTGTCTGGCCGGGCACTCGGGCTTCATGTAAACTTGGGAAGTCACTCGTGGCTCTTGTGGTCTCACCGTTAAAGTATGAGTCTGGAACATCCAAACCCCTTGTATTCCTTGACATGATTTCATTTGGGCGATGTGTTTTATTGCGGCGTGAAAAACAAATGTCGAAGTCATGCTCATCGATAGTGTTATGTCTGATTTATTAGTTGTGCTTGTTAAGATGAGCATGACTATTTATATTGCTCTTAAACGCTTGGCTTACAGTTCAGAAGGGACCTTAATATCATAAGCCATTTTTCGACCCTCATTCTGGGCTAACTTTGCACATTTCCACAGCAGTTTAAATAGGGCTGGGCAATATATATCGAACGATGATAATCTTTGATTAGTGGTAAATCTTCATCAGCTGTTTTTAAAAGGAACGGCAGCTTATAAACAGCGCTGTAGATCACTGAGAAGCTGCGCCATTGAATCACCCGCGAAACTAACGCGTAGCTTCTCAGTGATCTACGGTTTTGCTGACGAATATTTAGCGCTAATCAAAGAACCGGCTTTACTGATGAGATGCTCATAATATATCGCCCAGCCCTAAGTTTAAATAACCAAGTTGTCACAAAACTACATTGTTTCCATTATAACCAACGACACTACATTGCAAACGTTACATTTGACCCAAATTATTTCTATTTCTGTTTATCTGTGTTGGCTTGCACAGAAGCTTAAAACTTGTTTAAGCTAAAAAGGATAACAAATATAAAGTGAATAGTTTACTATGAATGCCCTCTAATAGGTGATTCAATGCTTTAGTAGGAGGAGCCTGATTCGACTGCCAATATCTGTCGTATATTCGTGGGGTGTTATGATCATGACATTTTGGCAATATGGGGTTGCACAAATGTCTGATTTCGCATAAAACTACAATATTTCTCCCAATAAGTTAATATACAGCCTATTAAGATAATTAAGACATTGCGTGTTGCGTGTAGAATGCGTCCATAAAAGGACTACATTCATAGCCACGCTAGCATGTTCGTGTTTCGTGTGGATAGAAGCATATTCTATATGAGATAAATGATTAGTTAAAACATTAATTAATTAAAAAAGCTGCTATCAAATGTAGAGTCTGACCCATATATCGGCAGGCCGATAATGGGCTTTTTCCAAAGTATCGTTATCGGCATTTATAATGGCCGATACATAAATTTAAAAAAATTAATTAAAAACAGACGAAACACCCTTACTTGTAACTTTGAACAAAAACACAACCAAATCAAAGGACTTTAAAGTAATTTATATTTTGCTGCTGTTGTTATTTATCATAACTTACATAATATGATGGACTGGAGACAAATTCTGTTTAGTTAAAACTCATAAATAACTACAAATAACTAATGTTAGGGAAATCTGTTAATGTCTTGTTGCGCGTTTGTGAAATCGAAAAAAAATGGCTGATATATCAGATTTTAAAACGATTATTTATAAACAATTATTTGTATCAGTATCGGCCTTTAAAATCCTTTATCGGTTGGGCTCTAATCAAATGCTTCACTCTGCTGGTCATGTTCAGCGTGCTCAGCTCAGAACAGAACATTAATAACTACTGTCATGTGCATAAAGTGACAATGAGACCACTATTGTGAGGAATATTGTGAATTTTTAGGCTTTTGCTGATGTTTATCGTTAAATATCCTTTTATCAAAACATAAAACATTTACCCTGTTTGTATTTGCGAGGCGTCTGCTACACATTTTGCCTGCGTGTTAACATCAGTATTTATGACTGTCGTGTGTCTTGGTCATGTATTTTGCCCTGGCCCCAAAATATATGACAAGATTCGAACATTCTAATTTGACTATTAAAATCCTTAGTTGGGGACACCCCTAGTTGTCTTAAGCCTTTTTTGGACGGGACTAGTTTCGTTAGAGAATGTTTTGTTTCACAGACGTACTTGGTGATTTTAATCCTGTTAAAATCACACACGTTTGATTATATTTTGATATATAAAATAAATAAATACAAATAAAGAGCCAGATCAAACTATCTATACTACTACTATACTAGACATCGAGCTTCACCATGGTATTTGTGATTATGCTAAATGTAATCAATCCAAATGACTATAGTGCGTGATCTCTGTGACGCTCAGATGTACAAAACAGACCCTCCCACCCCTGTAATAAACACAGAGACGTTCGTCCCGTCCGAAATGGTTCATGAAAATCACGGACGTCAGGTGATAAGACTCGAAGCTCACACGTAGTTTAGAAATCTAGTCCCGTCCGGATAGGGCTTTAGAATTTTGATTGTTTGTAGATGAAACAGTTAATACTCCTCATTCATCATTTTTATTTAGGTTTTATTCATCAGGTTTTTCTGTGTATTTTAAGTGTGATTGCTTAGTATTGTCATTTTTAGTGAAAATCTTTTCCCTCTGTTTCCACAGTGGCTCACTGCGCCTCCTCTAGACAGATCATCTCGCACTGGAAGAACTGCACCCGGCACGACTGCCCCGTCTGTCTGCCCCTGAAAAACGCCAGCGACAAGAGAAACCAGCAGCGTAAGTCATACTCTCAATTAAAATGAACCACCTGCACCGATGTATTCTCTGCATGAGCTTACTTCCCAAGCATTTTGACCATATTTTCATAGATCAAGGTTGTACTTCATGCTACCACATGGCAACGTTGCATATCAAACAAACAAACTAAAACGTTTCTAGCACTATTATGTGATTTTAATTAGTACAATTAATGGCTGAATCTCCCAATAACCAATATTTAGCCTCTAATTAGGGCTACTGAGATTGTTTGGAATTTGATCAATGCAAAAAAAAAAAAATATATATATATATATAGTCAATTTTGCTCTGATACACATTTACTATTTTTAAAAGAATCTAAATGAATGAATGAATGATTACTGGTTGTGTGTATCTAATGCTTTGAGATGCGGTGTTCAGATGAGTGCTGCCACCTGTAGGTCGTGTTTGCAGCTCGGCTGCGCTCTGAATGTGAAAGCATGAGACCAGCAGCGGATTCCGGCAGGCAGCGGGACTGTAATCTGACACTGCGGGGGAGGGGCTCCACCCCTGGTTTTTCACGGGGGGCGGGACACACAGAGCTCCCGCTCTCTGATTGGACAGCTGCTCACTGACTCGTTTAAATCCCCCCGTAGTGGCAACAGAAGCACGCTCTCAGTGTCTCTTGCAGTTCTGTTCTCTGCCGCTGCTCGAAGTGCTCTGTGTTTGCAAAATGGCTATTCCACTTCAGCCGCTTCTGTTTCCAGATCAAGTGTATTACTGCAAGATTGCAATGGAACACATTTTTGAAATGTATCTATTTTGTTTTAAGGCGAGACCACTAGGAATAAAAATAAAAAAATGGATGGATATCACCTTGCTTCCCCAGTTTATTGATTGATTCCTTGTTTATAGGAATAAAATAGTATATAATTAGGGTGAATTGTGTGTATATATATATAAAAAATGTGTAAAAACCTTTGGGAATATAAATAAGAGTAGTAGATTTGATTCAAGAAACTTTGTTTTTCTATTTGCAGCGATGCTGAACTCTCCTAACGCTGGCATGCAGGCTCCGCTGGGCCCAGTGGGCACGAGTCAGCCCACTGCGCCCGCCATCAGCAGCGGCACACACATAGACCCCAGCTCTATGCAGCGGGCGTACGCAGCTCTCGGCCTCCCGTACGGGAACCAACCGGCTACACAGACGCAGGTTGCAGGACAGCAGCCCACGCAGACCCAGCAGCAGTCGATGCGCTCCATGTCTGGACTAGGTATCTGCTTCAATCGCAAGGAAATCTAAAAAAAAAATATTTGAGGAAGAGCTGAACATTTATTGCGAGGAGTACAACTTTCCATGTTCATTATTAACCTTGAAAGCTGCTGTCATTCTGTAACTTCATCATGCATCATATGGATTACTGTGAGCCATTTAGTAAATATGCACACAAGTGCATTAGAATTTCTATTGTATAATTATACTGCTAAATGCAATTCGCCAAATATCTTCAAACATGGCCACAAGTGCATCAGGATTTTTATTGCACAATTACATTTAATGCAATTTTATCAGACATTTTTAAACAAGCACAAGTGCATCAGAATCTTTGTGTAATTAGATTTGCTAAACGCACAGGGAAAGATCAAAATTGGCAACAAGTGCATCATGGTCTATAAGCGATAGATTTTATTTCATCTGCTGTCAGTTTGCATAGAAACGGCATGCTGCTGCTCATATTGTGTATCCGTGTGTAACCCCGGTCTGGTTTCCCACAACATCTTCAGGCACTAACCAGATGAACATCGGCGGTAACGGTATGGCTGATCAGACGAACCTTCACACTGATTCCTCTCTCCCCTCATCCCTCAGCAACAAGTGAGTCTCTTCACCTTCACCCCTCGCCTTTAACCTCTCACACATACTGCAGAGCAGACAATGTTCATCTGTAGAGTCCAGAAATGTAAGAGAGCAAACAGTGTTATTGTATAATGTTTTTACAGCACTTCCCTAGCGATAAGTGGTTGAATTTTAAAATCTGAGATCGTTAAAAAAAAACTACAGTGATTTTGAGCAAAATGTCATCACGCCAGTATATTCTTTCATTTTTGCTTAAAGAATTTGTTTTTGGGAAGGACTTTTTGAAAACTAATGTTGTAATCCTGCTCCAACAGTCAGATGATGCCAGACGGGTCGAACATGGGCAACACTGGGAACCTGCCCACGGCTGCGCCTCTATCAATGCCCGGCATGAAGAAGCCCTGGCACGAGCATGTCACTCAGGACTTGAGGAATCACCTAGTGCACAAGCTGTGAGTCCAAGTCCTCCTGTTTCAAATTCGTGATTTGTCAAGGGCAGCTCTTTTAACCCTGTGTTCTCCACAGAGTTCAAGCCATATTCCCGACCCCTGACCCTGCAGCACTGAAGGACAGACGCATGGAGAACCTGGTTGCTTATGCGCGTAAGGTGGAGGGGGACATGTACGAGTCTGCCAACAGCAGGGTAAAGAGCACAAACTTTCATGCTGCGTCTCTTTCAGGATTTTAACTGGAAGAAGTCACCAGGTTGCTCATGTTTTAATGGGGTTTTTTTAATGTCCAGGATGAGTATTACCACTTTCTGGCTGAGAAGATCTATAAGATCCAGAAGGAGCTGGAGGAGAAGAGAAAGTCCAGGCTGTCGAAGCCCCAAATGGGCGCTCAGGGTCCTCAGCAGCCTGGCCTTCCCCAGCCCAACACTATAGGACCTGGACAAGCTATTCGACCTCCGAGTTAGTGGCTTTGTTTTTTAATGCTTGGATCTTCTGGTTGTTAGATTACCCTGGGTGCTTTCTGATTAGATGCTCAAAATATGCGTTATTTCTACAGATGGACCTGTTCCTATGTCCAGTGTGCCAAATCAGTTGATGGCCCGGATCCCTCAAGGTATGGTTTTTCATTCTGTAAACATATATACTCTATCATTCCAAAGAGGTTCTGTTTTTTAAAAGAGGTGTTTAATGCCTAAAAAGACTGCATTTATTTGATTAAAACAAAGTAATATTCTGAAATATTATTAGAATTTAAAATAACTGTTTCTATTTTAATTGAAATTTGAAAATGTTATTTATTTCTGTGATGCAATGCTGCATTTTCAGCACCGTTACTCCAGTCTTCTGTGTCTTGCTTAAAATCTCACTGACTTTATCAGTAGTGTACTTTCTTTTATATCATTTATATTCCTTTTTGGCATGAAATTGTGGCAGAATGTAATAATTTAATCTCTGAACTCAGCAGCCTTTCTGAAATGTTGTCAAACAATATTAGCAAAAACTAGACCTATTTTAGAGTGCAAATAATTTATTACAGAGCTGCCGTTCTATGTTGACTGGAGTAGGATAAAAGCAGTCGGGCAGGTCATACTGGTGGCACAGGAATTACTCAGAAGCTTCAATCGCCCGTTGAACAGAAGAACTGTACCTTTTTTGTAATGTTTTTCATCATGCTCTTCAGGGATGGGCCAGTTCAACCCCGTGACCATGCAGAACGTGCAGATGTCCCAGTCACCGGTGGGAGCTCCTCGGGCTGCATCCCCTATGAAGCACCCCCCTCAGATGGGCATGGGTACCGTTCCAGCGGTGAGCAGCAACAAGTCATTCCAGATTGATTCCAGTTTTGGAATTTTTGGAATGTTCAAACAGTGTATTTTTAGTTCGTTTTAAGTTTATTGATAGTCAATTTCGTTCTTGAGGTTTTGTATTTATGAAAACAAGCTACTTTCACTAGAAAGTAAACTTACTCAAATCTAATTTCTCTTCATTCGTTTGCAGATGGGCATGTCTCCCTCCAGGTTGCCACAGGCACCACAAATGATGGGAGGCCATGCTAACAACATGGTGGGCCAGACGCCCAACCAGAACCAGTTCATGAACCAGACGCCGTTCCCTGCCTCAGCCGGGGGCATGAATGTGAATGTAAACCTGGCCCAGCAGTCAGGACAGACTGTCCCACAGGTGAGGAGTCAGAACCGTCACATCTTTAGAATGGTTTCATTGTTTGTGCTGTAACTTGGGCGTTTATAAGAGACCACAAGCACTTCTTGTCTTCCTGTGCATTAGTGCCTACCCATTTTCAGCGGCATTGGTTCCAGAATTGTTTTCTCACTCATTTTTTTCATAGAGATTAAAAAAAGGTTAAAAGCAGTAAACTAAACCAATCACCTTTGAGTAGAATCATAACATTACAGACTTTTATTCGGAGCTAAAAGGTATTTAAACATCAAATGAAACACAAAGGTACAACAACGGGTACTTTAAACGATTTTTTTTATTTCAAAATTGTACTTTTCCTCAAAGTTGTTAAATTTAGTAAATATATTTTCGAAATATGCATATTTATATCCAGATATTTATTTTTTGAGCATGTAGGATGACCATTTTAATTGCATCATTAGTGGTGTTTCATGGGAGTTGGCCTTCCCTTTTTGCAACACTGACTCGTTTGGTGGATTTTTTTTTTATGTGGAATTATGGGCAATGTAGTTTTTTTTTTTTTTGTTTTTTTTTTACAGGCTTCCCACTATGAAACCTGGTTCTTTAACAAATAAGCTGAAATAATTGGTTAAACAAAAGCATATAACATTGATTAACAACCATGTAGCTCAAAAATAGGTCTGTCTGTAACGGTTTATGAGAGAATCAGTTTCTCTATGGAGAAAATGGAGCTTTTACCTCTGGAACCAGACTGTTGCACTCTGTTGTAGTTTGTTGTGCTGTATCTGAGTCGGTTTGCCCTCGATCTCTCCTCTGCAGCAGCAGCAGAACGCTAACCTGACCCTGAATTCTGTGGGCCCTCTGGGCACCCCGTCCACCCTGTGCTCCACCCCTCCTCCGCCCTCTGCCTCCACCCCGTCAGCTGCCGCTAGCCTACAGCCACTCCAGACCCAGCCTTCCACGCCGGCCTCGGCCGGGGGCCACGTCACGCCCACCCACATCCCCAGCGGCTTGCCCCGCCCTCCCTCAGTCCTGGGCTCCTCCCCTGCCCCCTCCCAGCCGCTCACGCCCCTGCAGTCCCAGCCTGAGCCCTCCCTGCAGATGCAGCAGCCCACCTCTGTGCAAGCGCAGCAACCCAGCACTCCGGTGAGGATCGTAATGAAAACACAGCCTCGATTGCAGCTGTATGCCATGACACCCTTAACTCATGTCCTTCCTCCGTTTGTCTGTCTGTTAGCTCTCTCAGATGGCCTCTAGCGTTGATAATAGAGTTCCCACGCCTGCATCCGTGGCCGAGACCCACTCCCAGCAAACTTTGCCTCCCGACTACCCTGCTGTCGAACCCAAAACCGAACATCAAGACGACGAGCAGAAATTTGACTCTGGGAAAAAGCGGCTGGATATCAAGATGGAGGTGTGACTTAAAGTGAACCTTAAAAATGGTTTTGCATCTCAGAAATAATTTCTTTTGAAAATATATCCAAACAGAAAACTTTTGACCAATGCTGTATTTCTTTGCCATTGACATGCCTTGATTTTTCATTATTTTGAAGATATTCATGGTTTCTCAATGCTATATTGACATTAAATTTATGTTGCAGCACTTGATTTGTCTTGCTGGCCAGTTGCTAATGCCAACTCTTCATTCCCTAGTTTCACAATATTTAATTGTTTCGTGACTAAAGTCCAATGACACGCAGCCTCGAGTAAACATCTAAACGTTGTTCATGTTGTTCATTAGGATGAAGATGTCAAACCTCCTCAAATAAAAGAGCAGCCAGAGTCTGTAGAACCTAAACAGGAACCGATGGAAACAGAGGAGAAGAAACCAGAGATGAAGACCGAGCCGAAAGAGGAGGAAGTGACCAGCACCAACAGCACTACACCATCCAGTCAATCCGCCCAGTCACGCAAGAAAAGTAAAAACTATTCTGAAAACATTGAAGCCATATTTAGTAATATCTACAGCGTGATCAGTCACATAACATCTTGATTTGTTACAGTTTTCAAGCCGGAGGAGCTTAGACAGGCGCTGATGCCTACATTAGAGGCTCTGTATCGTCAAGACCCAGAGTCCTTGCCCTTCCGCCAGCCGGTGGATCCCACTCTACTAGGCATCCCGGTAAATCTCATACACCTATTTATTGGGCTTATATTTTATGGATATCTCTTTAAATGCTCTAAATATATTACATAAAACAGCCTTGCTTCTTGTAAAAATTTCATGATGCAGAGTTCAAGTTTTTTAATAAAAGCTTTCCATATAATCAGAAAACATTATAAAGGCAGTGCATTTAATTGTTTTGTTGTTGCCCCCCCAGGACTATTTTGACATTGTAAAGAACCCAATTGACCTTTCCACCATCAAGAGGAAGCTGGACACCGGGCAGTACCAGGAGCCCTGGCAGTATGTTGACGACATCTGGCTGATGTTCAACAACGCCTGGCTCTACAACCGCAAAACATCTCGAGTGTACAAGTACTGCTCGAAGCTGGCCGAGGTGTTTGAACAGGAAATTGACCCTGTCATGCAAAGTCTGGGGTACTGCTGTGGGCGCAAGGTGAGAACTAGAGCTGCTTCTTGCAGGAAGGGCGGGGTTTGGAAACCAGAAATATTGATGGGCCAAATATTTATCACTTCGATGAAACAAGATTTTTTTTATTCTGTACTTCTAATTATAATTAATCTTTGGTTACTACTGATATGAAGTCCAATCTTTCAAATTCAAACGTTTCGCTAACACTTGTCTTCAATGCTTTATATGTGTTTGAATAAATCTGTTGTGTAAAGTTTTTGTCAGTTACTGTTTAATTTAATATTAAATGTTAATGTTAATATTTTTATTTTCCAACAATGAATTTGAGTGGAACCAATTATACTGATTAAGTTGATATAAAAACTGCCCTAGCTCAATAATGCATACAAGGGTTTGTTGATTTTGTTTAAAAAAAGGTTATTAAACTTCCGATTTTCTGCTAAATTAAAAGGTGTTTGCTTTCTGTAAAAATAAAAATACTAAAAATTTCAGTCTAGCACTTATACCGACGAAAGGATGTTACAAATCACTAAAATGAAAACTGAAAAATCTAATACGAACACTATAATAGATACTATAATAATGCTACAGTTTGTGATAATTAGCTTTGAAAAAGTTGCTTTTAACAGAATTGCGTTTTCTGTCTCCACAGTATGAGTTTTCACCTCAGACACTTTGCTGCTATGGCAAGCAGCTCTGTACTATCTCCAGAGACGGCACATATTATAGCTACCAAAACAGGTAACCAATGGCATGATCAGTGGTGTGAGAAATGAGATGCTGATGAATGACTTTCAGAGTGGGACTGTGATGCACTGAGAGATGCTTGGGACATTTAGTGCTCAGTTGACTCCATGTTGTTTGCACCTTAAAAATGGAACCATATAAGCAAGGTCAAAGGTTAAGCGTCTTGCTCTAGGTTACAGTGGTAATTCCTTGTTGGTCAGTCATTGTGGGTTTTGAATCTGTGTTTGCAAGCCTACTAGGCTGTTCCACCTACCAGCCCACTAGGTTTTGTATAAATACTGAAAAGCAGTAGTCTTTAGGGCTGCACAGTTAAACAGAATAAAATAGTTTAATGAAATATATGCACTGCATGTTCTTGTTATCGATGTTCAGTGTTTTAAAATAAAGAATTTGAATGAATAGCTTTAGTGATGGTAATAAAATAATAATTGCTATTATTATTTTATAGTCATATTAATATATAATAACTGTTTTTCAGAGCTGTGTAGTTCTGCAGATTGCTTTTTCAAAATCGTAATTGTACGTTTTAAACTAGAGGTGCATTATGTACCTTGAAAAGCTCTGGTGCATCACTTTTCCACATCTGGCATTAGTGCATGTTTCTGATCTGAGGTTTCATGCCTTTAATTTGTTCTTAAAAGCAATCAGAAAAGGCATGTGGTTACTGTCTAGTGCATGAAAGGACATACCATTCTGTAGCCATCCCTCATAATTTCTTTGATTTAACGTTCATTTGTGAGTTTGAATGCTAACCAGTGCTCTGCATTGGCCTGTTTGCTTTGTGTGTGTCAATCTCTGCCCGACCCCTTCGTTTTGCACTCTTGTGATGCTCTCCGTGTGCCGGTTTGCCTGTGCTCTCGTGTGCTGGCTCCAGTTCACCCAAATATGGCCTTGTTGCCGACAGGTATCACTTCTGCGAGAAGTGCTTCAACGAGATTCAGGGCGACAGTGTCACCCTGGGAGACGACCCGGCCCAGCCGCAGACGTATGTATCTTCACAGAAGGCTTTGAGGTTTTTCTTTGTTAAATTACACAATTTATACTCAAAAATGACTTGTGCTTTTGTGAAGGTAGAACTGATCTTGTACGTTTCTCTGCAGTATGATATCTAAGGAGCAATTTGAGAAGAAGAAAAATGACATGTTGGACTCTGAGCCGTATGTTTTGTCATTTTCTTTCATCTTTATTTAAATTGTTGATATACTAATGAATATGCATGCAAATACTGTGAAAGTGTCCTGAATTATCCACTTTTAACACCACCTTCTGTCTAACAGCTTTGTTGAATGTAAAGACTGTGGCCGGAAAATGCATCAAATCTGCGTACTACATTACGACGTCATCTGGCCATCAGGGTAAGCGTCTTATCCCACTATTCCGCTGAAGAGTTTAGCATGACATGATCCTACAGCTACTTTATTTGTCTTTCCTTCCTATAACAGTTTCATCTGTGAAAACTGCATGAAGAAGTCAGGGAAAACAAAAAAGGAAAACAAGTTTTCTGCTAAAAGTGAGTGCGTTCGAAGCGTCTTTTTGCTTGCTTCTGTCTGTTTCAGAGTGAAGTAACCCTCTGTTTTTTCTGATCAGGGTTACAGACCACAAGACTGGGCGCGTACATAGAGGACCGAGTGAATAAGTACTTGAAGAGGCAGAATCACCCCGAGGCCGGAGAGGTGTTTGTGCGGGTGGTGGCCAGCTCTGATAAGACTGTGGAGGTCAAACCTGGGATGAAATCCAGGTAACGTCACAGATGAATTTGGATCGAGTATAGTTCTCTTAGTAATGCAGTTTCAAAATGTATTCAGAAGTAAATTGGTTCGATTTTGATTCCACATTGACAAGGTCTAGCATATACCTGAATTGACAGGAGGAATTATTTCTCTACAGGTTTGTTGACTCAGGAGAGATGTCAGAAAGCTTTCCTTACAGAACCAAAGCACTTTTTGCATTTGAGGAGATTGATGGAGTGGATGTGTGTTTCTTCGGCATGCACGTCCAGGAATATGGATCTGATTGTCCCTTACCTAACACCAGGTATCATGCAAATATGGATCAATGGGGAAAAAAGCTAAGAATTGCTTCACGAACAGGCTGTGATTACCACTTGTCATTTTACTTCTCTTTCCAGACGGGTATACATATCATATCTTGACAGTATTCACTTCTTCAAGCCTCGGTTGCTAAGGACTGCAGTTTACCATGAAATTCTCATTGGATATTTGGAGTATGTTAAGAAACTTGGGTAAGTACCACCTTGAAGTTTGAAATCCTTTCTTAAAGATGATGTGTGTAGTTGATTTTAGTGTTAAAATACTTGCTTTTTAACTTACTGTAAATAAGCCATTACTAAGCCAAAAACCAAATTCGAAAACTTTCATCCACATCTTTTACACTTTACCATTAACACTTGGGTTTGTGATCAAATGACATTGGTAGGCTTGTGCACTAATGGATTTGATTTTTAATTTTTTTTTTTCCCCACCTACAGCTATGTGACTGGTCATATCTGGGCCTGCCCACCCAGTGAAGGCGACGACTACATCTTTCACTGTCATCCTCCTGATCAGAAGATTCCCAAGCCTAAAAGACTGCAGGAGTGGTACCGCAAAATGCTGGACAAAGCCTTTGCAGAAAGAATCATCCATGACTATAAGGTATGCCCAGTACTGAATTGTTTTTTAAGGGATTTGCATTGTTAGTTACCATTAACAACGGGTTATCGTCACACTGACAGATATGACTTACAAAATGACTTGCTTGTGTTATGCAGGACATATTTAAGCAGGCCACAGAGGACCGGCTTACAAGTGCCTATGAGCTGCCCTATTTCGAGGGTGATTTTTGGCCCAATGTTTTGGAGGAAAGCATCAAGGAGCTGGAGCAAGAGGAGGAGGAGAGGAAGAAGGAGGAGAATACAGCCTCCTCTGAGACAACAGAGGTTAGTCAGAGAGCCAAATGGTGTGAATGAGTATTTAATGTAGTCTCAAACCATTTGTTAAACATTCTCTTTTTCCACAGGGAACCCAAGCTGACAGCAAGAATGCCAAAAAGAAGAACAATAAAAAGACCAACAAAAATAAGAGCAGCGTGAGCCGCGCAAACAAAAAGAAGCCTGGGATGCCGAATGTAGCTAATGATCTATCCCAGAAGCTATATGCAACAATGGAGAAGCACAAAGAGGTTGGACTTGTTGATTTTTTTTACCTGAATGCCATTTGTTTTGCTCAGAATGTGCCATGTGCTGACCAGAAACCCTCTTGCGCCCTAAAATCCAGGTCTTCTTCGTGATCCACCTGCATGCTGGTCCAGTGATCAATACTTTGCCTCCGATAATGGATCCTGACCCCCTGCTGACCTGCGATTTGATGGACGGCCGTGATGCATTCCTGACACTGGCCAGGGACAAGCACTGGGAGTTCAGTTCCCTACGCCGCTGCAAATGGAGCACTATGTGCATGCTGGTGGAGCTACACAATCAGGGCCAAGACCGATTTGTGTATACTTGCAACGAATGCAAGCACCACGTGGAGACACGCTGGCATTGTACCGTATGCGAGGTGAGTAATCAGGCGTTATTTGTTTTTTTTTCTTTAATGGAAATGGGGCAGTTTTATTAGCAGTTTATCTGAGGTTTGAACAAGAGTTTTAAACCTATTAAAGGAGCAAACCTTTCTTGACAACTGCATCTCCGACTATGAATATAACACCAAGAGTCACGAGGTAGTCAATTAACATTTTATTCGATGATTATCCTGAAAGCTATATTAATTCTTGTTCTGATTTCTTTCAGGACTTTGATCTATGCATTAACTGCTACAACTCCAAGGGCCATGAGCACCAAATGGTGAAGTGGGGTTTGGGCCTGGACGACGACAGCAACAACCAGGGCGGAGAAGCCAACAAGAGTCCACAGGAGAGTCGACGCCTCAGCATCCAGCGCTGCATCCAGTCGCTGGTGCATGCCTGCCAGTGCCGCAATGCCAACTGCTCTCTGCCATCTTGTCAGAAGATGAAGAGAGTGGTGCAACACACCAAGGGCTGCAAGCGCAAGACCAACGGGGGCTGCCCTGTTTGCAAGCAACTCATCGCGTTGTGCTGCTACCATGCCAAGCACTGCCAGGAGAACAAGTGCCCCGTGCCCTTCTGTCTCAATATCAAGCACAAGCTGCGCCAGCAGCAGATTCAGCAGCGGCTGCAGCAGGCGCAGATGATGCGCCGGCGCATGGCACTCATGCAGGGCAGAGGAATTACGTCCAGTCTGCCCTCCCCAACTACCTCAGGAGGTCCGGGGACGCCCAACTCTCAGCAGCTGCAGCAGCAGCCTAATACGCCTCAGACCTCGCAGGCATTACCCAACCAGCCCCAGCAGACGCATCCAAACGTGGCTGCAATGGTGCAACCCTTCCCCAACCAACCGCCTACGCCTGGGTCGCAGGGTAAGTCAGGCCCGCAGTCCTCTCCTCTGCCCCAGCAGCAGTCCCCCCTGCCCATGCCGCCTCAACAGCAGCCACAGCCCTCTCCGCAGCAGCAGCAAGCTTTGAAAGTTGCAAAACAAATAGAGATGATGACCAAAGCTCAGCAGCAGCAGCAGCAACAGCAACAACAACAACAACAGCAGCAGCAGCAGCAGCAGCAAGACTACAGGATGAACGTGAATGGCATGCAGATGAACCAGCCTCGCATGATGGCTTCCATGCAGATGATGGCCCCTCGTGGCCCTCAGATGGTTCAGAACATGCAGCCTACCCAATGGTCAGGTGGGATGCAAGGGTCCATGCAAAATCAGCAGGCACCTCCGACGCAGCAAGTGCCACCGCAGCAGATGGCCATGGCCCAGCAGCAGTCTCAGGTAGTGCAGACGCCACAACAGGCGCAAATGATGCAGCGCGCCATGATGCAGCAGCCACGGCAGATGCAAACTGTCATGCCGCCCCAGCAGGCGCAATCACAGGCCCCACAGCAGCAAGGCATGCAGCAAAGAGGGGTCGCCAGCAGCATCGCTCCCGGAGCGCTGCAGGACCTGCTGCGCACCTTAAAATCGCCAAGCTCCCCTCAGCAGCAGCAGCAGGTCCTCAACATCCTCAAATCGAACCCGCATCTCATGGCTGCGTTCATCAAACAGCGGACAGCTAAGTACCAGGCTAGCCAGCCGCAGCAGCAGAACCCACAGGCCATGCTCGCAGCTCAGCCAGGAATGCAGAACATGGCTGCGATGCAAACTGGCCCCGTGCAGAGGCCCGTCATGCCGCCTCAGCAGCCGCAGCCGGCCGCAACCCAAGCCATGGCTGGCCTCGGATCCCAGGGACAGATGATGAACGCACACAACGGAAACCAGCAGCTGTTCCGCCGGCAGCTAATGCGCATGCAGCATCAACAACAGCAGCAGCAGCAGCAGGGAGCGATGCCTCCAGTGCAAGGAAGGTTCCCGCAGCCCCAAGGCGCGGCGAGTTACTCGCAAATCCGCATGCAGCAGCAGATGGCCATGCAAGGAGGCGCCGGACCTATGGGTCAGATGCCGCCCATGGCTCAGATGGGCCAGCCTGGCATGAGCATGGAAGCCCAGCAGAACATGATGCAACAGCGTCTTCTGCAGCAGCAGCAGCAGCAACAGCAGCAACAAATGCTGAAGCAGCAAATGGGATCGCCGGCTCAGGCCGCTTCCATGAGTCCCCAGCCCCACATGCTCGCAGGACAGCCGCAGGGAGCTCACCTGCCCGGGCAGGCCATGGCCAACGCGCTGGGCAACCAAGTGAGGTCACCTGCACCCGTGCAATCGCCCCGCCCCCCGTCCCAACAGCCGCCACATTCCAGCCCGTCCCCACGCATGCAGCCCCAGCCCTCGCCACTGCACTCCGGCGCGCCCCATCCCAGCCTGGCGGGACCCATGCCAGGCCCAATGGACCAGGCTCACCTGTGCACACCCGAACAGAGTGCAATGCTTCCGCAGCTGAACACGCCAAACCGTGGAGGGCTCCCCAACGAGTTGAGCATGGTTGGGGACACATCGGGAGACACGTTAGAGAAGTTCGTCGAGGGATTGTAGCATTAAGAGACGTTCTTTTCGTGGAGAGAGGTGTGTTTTCTACACAGGAAATTGGACGAGGCAACAGAATGAACTGTAAAAGGTTTACACAACCAATGGACTGCTTTTCTTCCCCCTCAGAGGGATTGAAATTACTGTTTAAAGAGCAGAATCACAAAGGGTATTTTTCTGGGGGGGGGGTTGTCGGTCCGGCCGAAATCCAGTCTTGGTCTATGAGTTCCATTTTTAATTGTTTTCGATTTTTTTTTTTTTTTTTTTTTTTTTTTTTTTTAGGGGAGGGGTTTATTTTGAGCTTATGGACTTTTTAAATGGAATTTCTCAAGGCAAAATATTTGATTTTATTATTGAAGACTTTCGTTTTGTACGTTTGCAAACTGAAATGCGGTTTGTTTTTTTTTGTTTTTTTTGGTGAGTGTGTGTGCGTGTTTAGGGACTGTAAGATAACTCGGTGTGGAATTAGGATCAGGAGCAATCCTTATTCCTGTCTGAAACGTATTCACATTTACCAGGTTTGGAAAAGGAACGCGCCGCCTTTTTTCTCTCCAAACTATGGAGTTTGTACAGAGGACCTGTATTCATTTGTACAGAAAGGAGCTTGGCTACTGCACACACATGCGCGCACGCACACACACACACACACACACACACACACAAGAACACATACATGAACACGCGAGCAAATTGTGAAAGTTGCTCTTATTTTTCAAGGTGCCCAAATGCGTTAATTTATTGGCCTGGATTCAGTAGTTGTCTCTTAAGATGTAGGAAGATGTTCCTGTTTTTCTCGTTTGATCTCTGAAACATCAATGATGTCCCCTCCACCTCGCGTATGAGGCCGGAGCTTCGTCTGACTGCTGATTTGTTCAAAGAGTTCTTCAGTCAACCTCTTTTGTTTTTCTCCTCATGAAACTTGAATTGAAGGTGAACGATTCTTTAATGTAAATCATGCAGCTTGATGACATACTGTAAATAAAAGGAAAAAAGATTGAGATCGCTGTATAAACTGGTTAAGAACTTGTTTCGTACTTATATACCATATTGTTAAATAAAACTGTGTGCAACAGACACGGCCCTTGTGGTGACTGCACGTTTTCTCAGTTCTGATTTCATATAATTAATGTGCCAAAGTTTTAAATTAACCCCAACTGTTCTGTTTCACATGATGCCTGTGCAATTTTAAACAATTAGCGGACCGTAGCTTGCTTTACTGTTTCTGTATTGGGAAAATGCATGGATCTATTTCTCTTAATTCAATCAAGTTTGTCATCATTTTTTTTTCTCTAACATTTATTATCCTTAAAATCATTCCTTAAAGTTATTCCTTTTATATCTAAAAAGGCAGTGTAGGGTTTATTTATAGATGTATTTAAGTCGCATTTCATTTCTCTGATTTGCATCATCTAAGCGAGGAGTAAATGCATCAGAACATTACATGTGAAATGCCATTATCAAATGTGCCACAGAAGTTAAGCTAACTGACCGTTTTACTTTCTTCAGCATGAGATGGGAGTATATGCTGGCTTCACTGCACCCCCTGATGCCTGAAAGATGCCACTGCACCTTAGAATCCTTTTGCAATTCACAATTTTACATGGTTTTACATTTACATTTTACAGGTTTGGATGCGATTTAAAAATAAAAAAATATATAAAAATCTTACTTTCAGGTCATCTACTGGACTGTAGGTAATTTTATTCCGAGCAATGAGCGAGTATGGTATTGCCTAATGGTTAGTAAAAATAAAAGTAAATGCCTGTCCAGATTTGGCATGTTTAATTTTTGTTTCTGATTGAAATTGCAGTGGTTCTTGCAAGCGTAGCTCCAGGCGCATCGGTGAGAGAAACCCCGCTACGAGCGGCCCGTCCGTCTCTTAACCAGTCACGCAAAAACAAATACTAGAAAAACGAAATACACACACACCATGTAGGCCTGCTTGACTTGCACACTGCTTACTTTCTGCACACTAACAGCTATCCGAGGAGCGCTGAAGGAAATCACAGAAACTGAGCTATATATTCGCTTATTCCCAAAAATGCTGTGTTAATGTAGCAGCCTCTCTTAAGTCTTTATTTACTAATTTAGTGATTTTATTGATAATTGTTGGACAGTGACATGTCATTGGAACAAAAACTTACACTTTTGATTATTTAATGCCATAAGTCAACTGGAAAGTCAAATGCCACATTTTTTCAGTGTTTTGTGGCACTCAGTATTATTTTGCATGTTGCAATTTGGACTTTTTTATGTTAACATTTAACAAAAGCATTTTATGTGGCGGAATCAGTCGCTTGGTTCCGTGTCGCTAGTTTATTTTGTATTAGTACTGCATTAATCAAAGAAACTCCTGTATTGTTTGTGGGGATGAAAATGCAGTTTAAATGCAGTTGTCACTCTCTTTGTAGTTTGCAGTGTGTGAATGTGATGTGATGTCACACTGATTCACCGCTGTCGTGAAATTTAATTACAGTGAACTTGCACACTATATATATTTAATTTTGTTGAGCTGATTCTTCAAGATGTGCTAGAAACACTGCACAGATTTCCACAGACGCTCTTCTGTTTTTTACGTAAACACGAAATAGTTGCGCCACATTTTAAGACGCCAAAGGGGCAAAAACGTGCCTGGAGACTCTGCATTCTTCCTTCATAATCGCTGCTTTGTGTCTTTAAACGCAAGAACTTGTGCTGTGTGATAACTGTTCAGACGTGCTTTTTAGGCTGTGGCCTTTTGAATAGTAGCAAGCTTTATTTATCTCGTTTGTTTTTTGAACTGCAAAAAAAAAAGTGTTTTTAAAAGTAACTGGCAATATGTGACATGCCATGCAATCTAAAGTCATTTAAAATTATTATTATACACACATAATTTATGAGCTCATATGAAATAACCTGGAACCTGGTACGTTTAAAAATGAATGCATGAGTATTTTGTTAAAACCTAGTCAATGATGTTAAACCGTCCAACATGAAAACATTATTTACATGCATTTCCTACAGCTGACGCAACAGCGTTTGAGTATTTATTTTTTGCCTTCATATTCTGTACAGTCAGGTGAACTAGAATCCACATGATCTACTGTAAATGCGTGACTAACTGGCTGTTTTACCTCCATCGGCGTCACGCATCGCAGCGTGTGCTCATCATCACTGGCGTCACTGCGCCTCCTGCTGTCTGAATGACGCAACTGCCGCGTGGCGCACTTGGTTTCTGAGCG
>JAUMHI010000035.1:2199501-2220538 GCA_032359435.1 Enteromius unitaeniatus
CCACCCCCGTCATTAAGTTCCCCCTATTTAAAGCCCATGTTTTTCAGTTGAGTTTGTTCAGTGTTGAAGTTACATGTCTGTGTTCGCTCGTGTAATGCTCTGTGTTTGCTGCCTCGTCAGCCTTTGTTTTTCTCTGTGTGCACTAATAAATGTGTATATTCAGCTCCGTGTCCGTCCGCTCCTTGCCAGCTGAGAAGCGCGATCACACACGCATCACTAAACGGACCGTACGTTACACCCGGACTGTGTTTGTTTTCATTTCCCCATGTGCTCTGTCTCTGTGTGACCCAGTTTCAGTTTGATTGTCTATTGTGGAGCAGGGGGATAGATTGCTTGAGGACCATACTAGACAATTTCTACATGTTGTATGGTTCACCAGCTTTGAGGAATGGATCTTCATTCACTGTTTCCGGCCAAGGAGCCTGCCACAGTGGAGATCGCCAAGGACAGCATGAGCGCGGAGAGGAGCTCCGCCCACTGCATCAAGGCTGAGGGTGAGCAGTCAGATCTGGGTCTACAGCCGATGCACCCTCCTGTACCCATGCCTCACAGGCGCCCCCCAGTTCCGATGCCTAGCAAATTCCCTTCAGTTCCAGCTCCTCGGGTACGCCCTTTGATGCCTACACTGGGCATAGAAAATAAAGACCCGCCCTCCCACCCAGTCTTGTCCACTCCTCTGCTGTCGCCTGCCAGCACCGCTGCTCACCCTCAGCCCAGGGTGCTTCCTCCCTGGTTCCTCCCTCTGTCTGCACCACCATGGACTCTGCCAGTCGTCCTCCTCCCGGACACCCGACCACCTCTGGAACCTCCTCCAGACTTTTCCTCATGACCTTCTACTTGTCTGCGCCACGAGGCCGCGGCTTCCAGGAGGGGGGCGAACTGTAACACCCCGGACTGTGTTTGTGTTTGTTTCATTTCGGGTCGGAGAACATTACCACACTTATGGCCGTGAGGGTGTGGGATTGTGGACTTGCTAAATTATAAACGTATTTATTTCTGCATGCACATATTTAAATGAGCCCGCTAAATACAGTTTCTTTTACAGTTACTTTTCCTATACCGCTGTGAAGGAAAGAGCGCACTATCGATCATTGAGGCATCAATATCAATGGACAGCACCTGCTAAGGTCGCACTTAAGAAGGTTTACCTTAAGCACCATCCTAAGGTATAGTTCGGCGAACACACGTAGGAAAGGTATAACTGTAGTTAAGGTATACCTTTGGAATCTTTGTAGCGTGCTAAGAGACAACGTTATCGGAGAACACAGCCCAGATCCATGAATGCAGAATATGAAAGAAGAACGGCAGCGGCTATTTACACTAAGTGCAAATAAGTGCAAATAGCAGATCACTTGAGCATAACAAAATGAGCATAACACACATTTTACAATTTGCACCACTGAAGCTGATGACAGTTGATCATCTTTTCTAATGTTGACTAGACCAATCACACATTGGTGGGCAGAGTTAATGTAAATAGCCTCTGCCAACAAGGCAGGCTATTTAGTGTAAACAGGCACTCCAAAGAAGAAGGTGCTGACAGATTTAACATACTTTTTCAAGGAAAAGTGTCACATGAGACTCAAGGCTGAGAAAGATGGTCCTTAAATGTATATTAACTGCTGTAAATCTGTAGAATAAAACCTTTGTGAAATCCAGTCTAGTTCTGCTCTCTTTATTATTTACAGAGCAGTATAAAGTAGTGGGTCCTGCTGATCCTGTATTTGCTGTAGCTGGTGAAGATGTGATTCTGCCCTGTTCTGTCAAACCCAACATCAGTGTTGTGGACATGAGAGTGGAGTGGTTTAGATCTGATGTGGAAGACTTAAACCTAGTGCATCTCTATGAAGATCATGAAGACAGAAACACAGTCCCACAGCAGATTGAGTCCTACAGTGGGAGAACAAAACTGAATCATCAAGAACTACAGAGAGGAGATGCATCACTCAAACTCTCATCAGTCCAAGTCTCTGATGAGGGACTTTATAAGTGCTTTATTCAGTCTAAATCCTGGTCTGATGACACCACTGTAAAATTTATGATTGAAGGTGAGTAATATGGTGAGGATATTTATATTTATTTTTGCCAAAATGCTCATAAGAAAATGACAGTTGTTGGGTTGTTTGGCAACTAACTGCTGGGTAAATATTGAACAAAATATTTTTTTGCATAGTTCTGGGTCAAACAACCTAATATTGAAAAATAAAAATAATAAAAATGTAAGTTTTACAAAAGAAATTTGTTGGTCTGTAGTTGTAGGACGTCTTCCAGTGATCACCGTAGATGGGTTTGATCATTCAGGAGGACTTCATCTACAGTGTGAATCAGAAGGTTGGTATCCTGAACCTGTTCTTGAGTGGCTGGACAGAGAAGGAGTTCGTCTGAGTCCAGAAACTACAGAGAAACACAGAAACAAAGATGGATTCAGTGTGAAACACACCATCACTGTACATACCAGAGACAACAAGATTCACTGCAGAGTCAGACTGCGACATCATGAGCTGGAGGCAGTGATTATCACCACAAGTAGGGATCAGCACTTTTGGTGTGCAGTTTATAATGTTTTTATGATTATTTGATACCGCTGGATTGAAAAACTGATTATCAGTTCATTAGGTGCATTAGTGCATTAGGTAAATTACTGTGCATGTGTTCTATACCACAATATCATTGTTTACATTATTAATCATTTTGAATCAGACAGAAATAGATGTTTGACAGTGTGTTCAGTGTAAGTCATTATTTTGATTTTCAGGTAATATGTTTCATCTTTGGAGCACATCAGCCATCCTGTTTTCAGTTATAGTTGTGCTCAGTGGTTTTACTGCAGTACTAATAACTGTGTTCATTCATAAATATCTAGGTAAGATTCTTGTGTTTGAGCTTGAGGGACATGTGGTGTTATTTCAAAGTTACTGTTTCATTCTTCATTTAAAGTCTCTTTTTTTGAGTTGTGAAATATTTTTCAGAAATTTCTGCAATTAATCAATTAATTAATTTTGATCTACAAAACATTAAAGTTCACACAAACATGAAAATTCTGTCATTAATTTCTCACCCTCGTGTCATTCCAAACCAAGGCAAATGCATGCATTGTGGTACTGTCGTGTATGGCAGCAGAGACTGACCTGAAATTTAAAAAAAAAAGTTGTTTTTGTTCCGATTTTTGCACACAAAAAGTTTTCTTGTAGCTTTGTAACGCTGTGGATTGGAATGACATGAGGGTGAGTAATTAATTACAAAATTACAATTTTTTGTGCACACTTTTATCTCACAATTCACATTTTCCCTTCATTTATATCTTGCACTTCTGTGTTTATATAATGGAATTCTATCAGGAAAAGTTTGAATTGTGAAAAGTCACATTTACCTTATTAATATATTACTGTACCTTATTAATTGTTTGTCTCCTAGATTACACAACTGTGTATTGATATCTATTCAATGTTCTTTTGTCTTTATTCTGATTTTTTAAAAATGTTTTCCAGAACACAAAAAACTACAGGCTGAAAACAGGAGAATGAAACATGGTCAGTTGTACAATGAGTGCTTCTTTACAGTACAATCACCTAGCTGTGTATTATACCTTATATAATTAATGAACTCTGCATTGGTCTTCAAAACAATCTTGTCTTTATTTTTAATTTTTTCTAGAACATGATCTACTTTTGCAGAGCCAGAAGATGCCAAAAGGTATACAGTATTTTGTTTAATGTAGCCTTTTCATCTGATTAATTTAATTTGAATAAATTAACAATGATTCAATGAATCACTGCACAGTGCGCATATGAATTCATATGTGAATAAAGTTCATTATTACTTTGCGATATGTAAACGGATCTTGTTTTTTTGCTGTTCTTCAACAATATTAATATAAGACCTCATCGTTGATTAATCTTATTATGAACCCTTTATAACGTAATATTTTTTTTTCTGTTTCTAGTGATGCATTTAGAAACAGACATGGGTGAGTAAAAAGTACTAATGTTTTCATATGTATATACTTTCAGAGTTTGGTAAAATACAAGCTGTCACTGGATAAATTCTGTCAAATGGTCCAGATCCTAAATTATCTCAAATGTGAAAACTTTATCAGAACAATTTAATTGATCTAGAGACAGATATATTGTTTTCTCCAAAATATCCTCTTTTTGATAAAAAATCACATTACATGAAGGTAAAGTTTATTTACATGTTATTAACTTATTTTAGCATAACAGATCAGTCGTACAGTGAGATACTGTGTGACATTTCTAAACTTAGATTGGAGATAAGATTTGAGAACGTACTGTAATGGAATCTGCTTTGATCATTAGGTTTATTAAAAATTAAGTGTCCCTATGCAGAATCGTATTTTTCCTTAATGATTCCTCGATGCTTTAAAACAATACATTACTATTATTTTATTCTGTAAAGCAGAATGTTCAATATTTCAACAGTGAATGCATCTCTGGATGAAGATTCAGCTAATGCACGTCTCATTGAGGCTGAACATGAGAAAGAAGTCAAAGATGATGAAACAGAAACGTAAAAAAGTAATGAAGGAAAAAAAACGTGATGAAAATTATCTTAATGATGATTAGACAGATGGATGCTTCTCGAGAGTGTATTTAACTGTACTGAGTGAGATTAAGCAGTGATCAAATCATCCTTTTAATGAGAAACATTGTCAGTTTATTGGTTTATATCTCTACTGATGTAAAATCTCCACTGTACCACTGATTATCTTTGATAGTTTCTGATTAGATCAGTAAAAAGTAATTACTTATTTTGAAATGTTTTAGTGCAAGTAATAGTAATGTATAAACCTGAAAATGTGTGAGCAATGTATTGATTTCCGAGGCGGTTTCACATTTCAACTTCATCTGACTATTGAGGTCAGGGCAGGGAAATTGGCTACTTACAACGCAAGTTTATGATATTAAAGTAAGTGTATTTTGAGCATGTAACTGTAGTACCTATCCATGAATAATATGTAAATGGGATGCCAAAATACATGTTTCTGTTGTTGTTAAACTCAAATGAAGTTCTATTTCTATTCTCGCCAGACAGTGGCGCTAGGTGCTTATTATTTAACTGGTAAACTCTGAATCCATTGAATGTAGGCTGGAGTCATAGAAGACTCCCTGCTTGCTGTCTGTATGTACAATAAAGCGATTGCTTATAGAGGTCTGATATTTCTGAACATTAAAAAAAAAAACATTGTTGTGAAACTATCTTCTGTAGTCCATTTTTAAAATACACCATCAAATATATGTCTTTTATCCTCCGAAAATTCTTGAAAAATGTGGTACATAACACATTTTCTTAACATATTTTCTAGGTTCACCTTCACATCTATCAGGAAACACACTTCTAAAGTATTTTGTCTGATGGTCTCCGAGTGGTTTCTAGATGGTAACTTACGTCTGCTAATCAGAAGTGTCTGTGATACTTTGGTCTCTATATGGCTCTGTCCCATATACATTTTTTTGTTGTTATTTTTGTTTTTAAACATATTTTTTATGTCTCAAGTACAACCTATAGTGTGATGTCTGTAATTTTACCCCTAATTGTAATATGTCATTACATAGAATTTTATATTGTAGCTCATGAAACTAATTGTCTGGTGTGGCATGTGATTATTAAACAGACTTTTTATAGATTGAGAAATATGCTTTACAAATGTGTTTCCTGTTTTAGTTGCCATCTTGTGAGTTAACTGATGTGGAGGGGAGTTAGTGGCTGGGTGTCTGTGTGGTTGAAGGGGCATGCTAATCTATTCTCTGAATATACAGAGATGCAGAGATTATCTGACAGACTGCTGATCAATCTGAACTGAGGACTCACAGCACACACGGGACGTCTGGACGGCCCATTCAGAAAAACTGTTGCATCACACTGTCATGTGTGTGAATACGTGATCTGCTGAAGGTTACATGTGCTGCATGAATGAAATCATTGTTATGATTAGGCTTTTTGCCTTGTCCATGTTTTAGTTCAACTCTGACATCTTTAAAGTCGAGCCAGCTTGAAAGGTAATTTGTGCAACATTTGTGCAGTTGGTGTTATCAAATATAGCTTTATTTGACAAGTAATACAAAGACAATAAAATAATGAAAAATGCTAATATATACATTTAAAAAATATATAAGAAATGCAAAATTACAAAATGGATAGTATCACTTGTGATCTTAGGCTTATGTGAATACATTAAAATGTACAAATAAATCAATAAAAATCAAATTTGATCAAAATTAAGCAAATGCTGTGCTATTTAATATTGCATGAGCTATGGAAAGCAAACAGGATTAATCTCATACATGTGAATGTTGCATCCTGTTACCTTTTAGGGGGCTGATGACAGCTAGATTGTTTTGGAAAGAGGAAGGACCATCATGTGCAGGTTTAATCATCTTATGATGCTCAGATCTATAAAAGAGCTGATGGGAGAGTGTGTGTTGACTGAGAGCCGCACCCTGACCACCTCGACACACACATATAGACCCGCAGGTGAGTACATCCGGTTAGAAAGAACAGAACATGTAGGATGGAAATGATTTGTAATGTTTTTGCTTCCTGTTCCAGTTATGCCTAAAGTTTATACTGATTTAATATAAATTATATGTTTGCTTATATTAATATATGGTGACCACAAAATGTATTTTTCCCTTAAAAATCTCTGAATTTATTTGAAAGAGCAATAGAACAATGACCAATCAAGCAAAACATTTTACATTTACATTGCGTATAATGATCAAAATAACAGAAGAAAAAATATTTTCTTCTACTTTTTGTATGTTTGTTGTTAGTGGATAATTTTCATAGTTTACAGCATTTACAGTAGCTGTAACGGAAGCTGTAATAATCGTTCCAATTCTATGAGAATAACAAGTTATTAGTTATTATTAGTTTTTATTATTAGACATAATAATAATGGCACAGGGGATATATTTGCTGGAATTGCTTTCAGAGCCTTTTTTCCCAGATGATGAATGATTAAATCATTGATAGCCATTCAGAATTTACTCCTTTTTTTACCAAAGCAAAAACTGATTAAAAAGATAAAGCAAAAATGACAAATGCTGCCGCATTTGTGATGTAGATATACACCTGCTTTTGCATCTAATGCAAGACATTCAGGCATTTTAAGTGTCCAGATCAGTTTCAGACAACTGTTGTGTAAGCAATGTATTGGACACAATCCCTGTATTACTGAACAGTAAACAAGCATTGAACTTTAGTGTGTTTTGGCTGATGAAAGGAAGAGTTTGACCTCATCCACATTCTGCTTAATACTGACCTTCATCTAATGAGATTAACAGAGAAACCCTCTGGACAGCAGATTACAGTGGGGGTTTGATCATTGTAAAGGAACCTCCTTCATTATCACGTCTGGACACTGGGGTTAAACTTTATTATACACAGGCTATTCATCTGGTGAAACCTTTAAACTATTTCTAGTTTGATCATCATAAATAATGAATCATAACAATAGGTTTTTGATTAATCTTCATCAATCTCTAGTGCAGTGCAACTGGAATATATTGCATTGCATTTCCCCAAAGATTAACAAATGATTAATTGTCTCATCCCCTCAATATCTTACAGATCCTCATCTTCTCAGTGTTTGATATTGGTCTTGTGAATATGGATGTCTCCAAGCCGAAAGCGAGCAGCAAGGTTGCCATACGGGCCCCGGCGCCCGGCAGTCCCCACAAGGGCCCACCCAAGTTCAAACAGAGGTCAACACGCCAGTTCAAGAGCAAGCCGCCCAAAAAGGGTGTCATTGGGTACAAATGCTTTTTATGCTTTTATTTATTTATGTTGATATTTTATAGTTTTGCAAGTTATTAATGCTAATGTGTTTTTATTCTTAGATTTGGTGAAGAAATTCCTGGAATGGAGGGATTGGGAACTGGTATGTACAACTTTATTAACAATATTACATAATATTATACACACCTCTTTATATTTAAGTCATTTGAGATTATGTGTAATCATATTCTTCTCTCTCGCAGACTTTAATGTGATCTGTCCATGGGAGGCGTACAGTCACCTAGAGTTACATGAGCTGGCTCAGTACGGCATTATTTGAGGTCACTTCCTGTTCCCACATCCCGCTGAACAACATCCTGCACCTTAATATGTCTTTTAAATAATAATATTCATACAGCAATATCTTTGTATAAGCAGTTATAAATCAGCAATAACGAACTGGATGTTAGTTAATCTACCTCTTCAAACTGAAATATCACATAGAACTAGATTCATTTCACTCTATCGCCAATTAGAATTTCAGATAACCATTTTTTACTTTATTATTGTACGTGTTATATAATTTTCATATTGATATGCAATGGGCATTTTAGATGTCAGCTTTTACTTCCATATAACCCTGCAAACATCAGAGTACTAAAGGTAGCATGAGATGTGTATTCTTTTCTTTTTTAAAAGTTCCAAATGTCTGAAATAAGTTTGGATTCTGTGGGGTCTCAGTGTTTGCCCATAGCGCGAGTACTGGGAGCAGCTCTCTGTGAGAGCTCGGCCCAGTTTATTGGCCTTATGATGCTGGAGAGCCGTGCAAGAATGAGTCCGGCTCATTCCCGGCACCGCAGAAAAGGTTTGGACATAAAATAAATTCTGATTATTTTCATACTTTCAGTCTGTTTGAGTGGTTTCTCAAACTCAGAAACATTTCCATAAACCAACAGTTTTTTGAGCCAATCAAAACACTTGTCACTCTCAAATATACATCCAAGCAAATTCAGTATATAAAATAACCTATAGGCTCTGGCCTAACAAACCAAGTATTTTTGTTTGTTTGTTTGTTTTACAGTGCAATACATTAACAGTTGCTTGAATGTAAGTACATCCACTGGTGTTCCACAAGGATCTATTCTGGGTCCTATGCTTTTCACATTGTACATTAATGATCTTCCATCTGTCTGTCCTAACACTAACATCCAACTGGCCTTAAACTGGCTTTAATCTAGCCTACATTTAAGATTATTTCATTAAATCAAACAACACTTAAACACTTTTTAAATGTTTTATGATGTACAAAATAAACAAAAACTCTTTAAGCAGCCTACCCATTCTCAGATAATTGTACACTTATGCCTACATTTAACGTTAACTAGCCTATGTTAACTTTTTCTAGATAGATGAAGGAAAGATCTAGTTAAGAAAAGTTGATAATGTTCACCGTTTGTTTGAATATAGTACTTTTGACCAGCTTGACCCATTAATAATAGATATTTCATGAAAACATTTACAAACAATGAAAACCAATTAAATCCTTATAATGCCTTTAAGATTTTACATGCTATCCTGAAATTCCTAGACTGTTTGTCTCCAGAATATACAACTTAACATCTCCAGATGTCAAATGCAATGAATTCATTAAATACAGGCTGGTTCATATTCCCCACGGCACAGTATGCTGTTATTGGAAACATTTGAATCCATTCACTGCAGTGATTGTAAGTACACATCATGCTGAGCTCTGCTCCACCGTATCCTCTGCAGCAGACGGGCCGTTATGAACAGAGTAAGTATCTGGACCCCCAGTACAATGATGACTACTGTAACAATCACTCCGTTGTGCTGCTCAATCCAGCGTGAGATGCTGCCCAGACAGCCGCCCAGGAAGATCACGCTCTGGGCTGAAAACTCGTCCAGCTGCTGGGCACCGACTCCACACTGACTGTTCCACACCGTCCCGTTCTCCAGAGGGTCTATACAGCATGAGGGGGGCACTCCACATGCCTGGACCCCTGGAGCCGAACAGTTGAAATACCTGTGCCAGAGAAATGAATACCAGTGAAACATGATACCTTTTGAGTTAGGGGTAACTGATTTGTGGAATAATTAAGCAGTATTGCAAAAATAGGTACATTTGTGAGTGATAATTAACTGATATTGTTGGTGTACATACTTAGACATTGCTGCTTGGTTGTTCTGACTGGTGTTTAGCTTTCTGTTGTGTGGTTTCTAGGTATTTGTTTACTAGCTGAAGCCAAAAGGGGTCATGCAAAACTTGTTGTCATGCTAGGATGTTGCCATGCATTTGCTAAGAGGTGCTGAGTGTTTTTAGTGCATTTCCATGCCACTGTTGTTTACTGGCCCATGACATTCTGATCTCTAGATAGCTCAGGTTTGACCTTTTTGTTGTTTTTATCCTCCAACTAATACTCGCTAAACCTGTGTTTTATGACAGGGATTACTAAACTTATTTTTCAGCTGAAGCAACTTGTTTCAATAATAATAGTGAAAATACGAAATACTAATAGTAAAAATGTAGTAATACAATAAACTGGTAAAATAATAACAATACTTGTATATGAATAATAATAATAATAAATGCTCATATTATTGACAACTATATAACTATATATACAATTTTTTATTAATTTTAATATTAATAGCAATAATAAAAAAATCATCAACAAATTATTATTAATTATTATTAATTCTCAACGCTCTTGCTCCTCTCAGTGCCATTGTTCACATAAACTAGTTAATTTGATGCTAAATAGTAGATTACAGGTAATCTTACCCTTGTCTCAATCTCATCATTGGTTGAACCAGAAGATGTTCAAATATGACTTCAAATATTTACTTGAAGCACACACTGAGATTTTAAGTTCATATTTCATTAATATTTTAATATTAAAATAATATTTTTTTTTTAATTGACTATTTTTTTTCTTTTTTTCTTTTTTGTTTTTTTGTACTTTTAAGATAAGTACACTAAAATAGATTTCACCTCAGTCAAACAGGGCCATTATTTGTCTATAATGGGCAATCGTACTTGGCTTTGCCAACAGGGGGTGATTGCATGATATATATTGAAAAGCACTAAAGGGATAATTATACAAAAAATCTGAATAGGATCAAAAACAACAAGCAGGCCAAACTATGAGCCCAGATCCGGCTGGAAAGCATTAACTGCTGGAGAGGCTCTTCATTACAAATTAGCTTGTATAATCCTTGTATTTAACTTTGGGCTGCTTTAGTGTTGGAAGCCCATGAAGTTGCTCATGATGTCAGCCCCTCTCTTGATTTCCACTCACACATTGATTTCCCAGTCTCTGTAAGTATCGGCCCCGCAGCACTGCAAGCCCGTCTGGATCTCATCAGTGATGAACCTCAGGTCCAGGTCGTCCTGGTACCGCACCATAGCAGCCAACATGCCTGAGCGCAAGTACTCCTCGATCTGCCCCTGCAGGCTGTACAACACCACTGCCGCCAGAACCTGAGCCGCCACCAGAAGCAGGACTGTGCTGGAGAAGGTCTGGAGCAGACACACGTTCTCCCGCAGTGCCCCCACGCATCCCATCAGGCTTAGCAGGGCCAGACCCAGACCCAGGAAGAAGAACACCAGCATAGGATCCATCCCGAGACCACTGATCTTCTCCTGAGCGAAGGAATCTTTGTTGATCAGGCCCCAGATGCCCACGACCAGCGTGACCAGACCAAGAACGGTGAAGAACAGGTTACTGGTGACCAGGAGACACTTGAAAATGAAGTCGCTCACACTGGACGGGCTGAGAGCTTGTGAGGTGAAGATGTTCCTCCAGGAAGCTCTAGCTGGCTCTTCATGGCTGGATAAAGTTGAGCTCGTCTGACTTCCTGAACTCTCATGGGTTCCTAGATGTGAGACAGATGAGGCACCTTCTGTGTTTCTTACATCTCCCTGGATGGTAATAAGAAGTAGAAGGTTCATGAATTTGGTCTTATTTACTAAAATGTAAATAAATTTAAATGTGGCTATGTATAAAATTAATTTTCATAAATAAATAATTCACTGAATATAGATTACAAATAAATTCTAAATAAAAATTCATTTCATTTGAATAATAGTAGCAATGATTATGATAAGTGTTGTTATTACCAATAATAATAATAATAATTATATATATATATTATCATGAATTATTTCAAACTAATTTAATAAAGCACTCTTGGTCAGTTTAATATATTTAGACATTTTGGGCCAAATTTATTAAACATTTGAAGTAACAATGTCTATTATATATATATATATATATAGTAATCTTGGCCTAAACATGTCATTGGTTGAACCAAAAGTTGCGTAGCTCACATAAACTGATAAAATATTTCACTTAACAACACTATTGACAGACACAGTTAATTAATTTACATAATTAAAAAAAAATTTTGTTGATAAGATTGTTGTGCTTTAAAAAATCCAATCAACTGACAGTTTTAGTAGATAATCAAATAAATTAAAATAAAAGAAACCACACTACCTTTGAAATAAGAGGCTTGTTCTCTCCATTCTGGGAGCTATTTCTCCACTCCCGGAAAAAGAGAACTCTCCCAAAAGATGGAAACCGCCCCATACCTCCCAAACAACGGGAGTGGACTGTCTCTGTGCTCCAGACCGTCAGGAGAGATGCTGGTGGACTGAAGGGCTGGAAAAGAATCAGAATGAGAGCGGGGCACGGCATTCCAGCATCATGTGAGAGTCACAGTACTCAGGATTAACAGGTCAGTGTTTGAACCGGCCCAAGGCTCACTGTGTGCAATTCACTGGAAAACACTCACACACAGTAAACATAGGATCACAGGAACAGTGCTGGTATTGTTAACTACAAAACTTAAATTTAAAATAGAAAATAAAAAATGAGCAGGTTTTTTGTTCAATAAAACAAGTAAATTAAAGTATGAAATAATAAATAGAATAAAACATTTACAAATCTTACAAATTAGAAGCATTGCCTTCAATATTTCTTTCAATTTAAATGAATAAAAAAATTAATTATAATAACAATAACAATAAAAAAATTAATTATAAAATAAACTGCTTAAATAAATTAAATATAGGCAAATGAATAAAATAATAACATAAAATGTAAAGAAAATTAACATAAAAAATTTAACTGAATTAAAGTTAAATATAAATGCTATATTTTAAAACAAATATAAAATATAATATCCAATATAAAATACTATCCTTCAGTGACTTTGAGCAAAAACCTGTGGAAAATGGCAGTGAACTAACTATTCACTGGAAAAGAGAAACTTGCTGCTACTGAAAACATTCGCAGCCCTCTGGAATTAAATGAAACATAAAAAGAGTGTGATGTATGCATACAGCTCATGGTGATTTTTCCTGTGCTTGCTGTGAGACGATCTGCAGGCTCCTGGATCCTCTCCTGACCTCGGCGTAGCGCAGCGCAGTAGGTATTCTAGGAATGAGCAGAGCAGATTTTTCCTTCTCACAGCTCACATCCACGGCCAAATTATCTCACATCACCTGACTCCAAAAATATTACTCACACAGACACTGCTGTCTGTGCAAACTCCATAAAAGTCTTCCTTCGCCATCTCTGGAGGTTTTCTGATGCTCCTGTATGTTTGCGTGACAAACGGGAGTTTAGCATTCATGTTGAATTGTGTTGTCTACTAGTGGAAATTCACTAGTAGAGTTGGCCGGATAATTAATTCATTAATGTTGTAAAGCATCACTATTGATATTATTCAAAGTTTCAGTTATGAATCTGAACTGAATCTAAAGATTTGGATCTACAGATAATACAGATTTGTTTGCAAACATTTGCAAAGCAAACCATTTATAAAAATAATGGAGGATCTGAACTGTAGTCTACATATAAAATAGGCTATATACTATTGCTCCTCATAATGTATTTCTCTGGAAATTTTGCAGCTGAGTGCAAACTGATAATCGCTCCGACAGAAAAACTGTTAGTCTGGAATTTTTGTGGAAATCTATGATTTTTCCTCCATTGTTATGTTGATAAATGAAATGCACCTGTTAAATCTGGCGATGGGTTGAAAGTCGAGTGCCAATCTGAACACGTCAACCCAGATTCTGTGGCGCAGGTCGTATATTTCTAAAAACATATGCATTATTGGCTCTGCAGTTGATTTAATTTGTAGAAGTAGATCACTGGACAAGTTTCAGATAATAAATTAGACACTCTATAAAAAGCCAGACACAATAAAAATTTAAATATGTAATTCAGTAAAGGTGTCTACAGTTTATGATTTCTCTTGCTTCTTCTCGCTTTCTGGCATTGCAAAGGTTTCCATGATAATATATTGTTTGCTCCTCTACATTTGCACCAGCTTGACATTTCCCTTCAGCAAAAATATTCTCTAATTGAAGGAAAGTTTCTTTCATTTATTTTCTTATATATTTATTTGTATTTTTTTTTTAGATTTGTTTTTGTAGATTTAATTTATGATGTGCTGAAATTGGAGATGATGACTGAGAAATCACATGTTCAGACAATAAAACCACCTGCTACATGACTTATGCTCTTATAAAGTGAAAACCTGTGTCCGGTGAAGCTGGTTATCATCACGGTAATAGGAATCAACGAGTCACGCTGAAAAGCTGATGAAATCAGGCCACGCTTTCTGAGCTTTCTCGAGGTTGTGTTTGTTCTCCTAGAGATGGGGCATGTGCATTAATTTCAGGGTAACTATACGTCCTTTTTTACATAATTTGTCTAAATTGCCTAAAATGTCCACGTTTTGGTTGTTTTTCTATTGTTTTTATACTTGCTGAAGGTAGAGACTGAAAAGTAATTTGACAAATAATGTACAGGCATTATACATAATCGACCAATTGTAGTGCGACAAGGCAGGATCAGAAAAGGGTTAAAGCAATGCACATATAGTATAAGAGGGCTGTAAAGAGCAAGGAAAAACCAAGCTAAGAACTGGACATTTTAGGCAATTCAGAAACCCAGCCAGGCCATGTCTGGGAAAACCATGACGTCATTTATTCATTATAATTTTGACATTTAAAGGACAATTTTTAAATAAAACAGATTACTAAATGAAACTCTAAAGTGCTGCATTGATTCAACACAATCACAGTTAGTTTATAATTTATATGCTTATAGTCTGAAGACATGAACTCTGGCAATATATTTTAGTTTCATTGTGACTTGCAGTAAATTAGCATTATAATTGTGAGGGGAGGAAAAAACGTAATAACCCATGACATTTCTTTTCAAAACATGGTTGTATGTGTCCAAAAGTGTACAGTCACTATTCTTGTATGCTGTGCCAAAAATAATAGTTTTTCTGAAACATAATTGATCCCTGTGATTTTTCCCATAACAGATCTGAGCTTGAATACATGTAACAATGAATTACTGTTAAAGACTTACTTCTGTTTGAACCATGTGGTCAATTTTATTAGGCACTGCCTTAAATGTGATAACTGAAAGACAAAGTTATTGTTGTTATAGATTTTTTTTTATATTATTTTCTTTATTGCATTAAATATGAAGCTTGGAAGACTAAGTCATTCTCTCTCTCTCAGGTAAAATTGAACTTAATTTAAAAAAAATTCTGCACTCTCAGAAATTTTGGTACAAAAGCTGTCACTGGGGCAGTACCTTTTCAAAAGGTACAGTACATGTCCATTTTGGTACCTAAAAGGTACATATTGTGACTTACATATTTGAACCTATTTGGTACACAGTGACAGCTTTTGTACCTTTGTTTCTGAGAGTGTACCTTAAGATCTATTTTATATAAAATATATATTTTTATATTTTGAAAGTTGTCTATTTTAAGTAGAATTGAAAGTTTTTATCATTTAAAATGATCATAATACTATAATTAAAAATATATGTTTGTTTATTCTAGGACTGGTGTTTTTATCACAGCTGCATGTAATCAGAGAATGGCACGAGGCGAGAAAGAGAGCGAGAAATCGTTAAGAACAGAGCGAGTGGGCTCTGAGATGAGAATTTTCATTCTGGCACCCGGGGCTCAGTGTGGTTTCATTATTTCCATAAGTCCACGCTGGCCTGTTCTGCAGAGCGCTGCTGGCCGGGTCTGTGCATTGGATCAGAGCTCATGGCTGTTGATTAGTCCAGGATTTGAGCCCATATTCAAGAGATTGAGGTTCAGAGGTGGAGTCTTCTGCTTTTGCCCTAATCATTTGGACAGGGCTCTGGGGTTGCTGGGCAACATATTTAACTTCAACTACAATAGCAGATTGTTTTTGGAGTTGACAGATGTCAGGGATTTTGAGGCAGAGCGGCCAAAGAAAAGGTGGTCTTCTTTAAAATGGAATAAGCATTAATCTCGTGCTTCCTTCCTATTCCCATTTGTGTTTTCTCTGTGGCTTTGTTGTCAGACGTTTTCATGTATAAGTGCATCCATGAGCTGTACTGATGTCTTTTGCCCAGACAGGTTGAGACCGCCGGGAGGAATTTATAACCAGAATGTCCACAAGATTGCATAAGCCAATAACGTTTGAAAGTGAATCTCGTGAAAAAGTGTCCATCCCAAAAAAACAACAAAATTTTTTTTTTAAATACATCTTGCATGCACAAAATGAAGCACAAAGACTTCCATTAAATGTACTAAGTAGCTGTTTGTTTATTTGTTTATGCAGTAAGCCACAAAATATTTTTTTTTATGTTACTCTTATGCATTTATTTATTTATTTATGTAGGCTACATATTCGTGAATTTATTTATGCATGCATGTATGCAATTGCTAATTTATTATTTTATTTTATGTATGCATTTCCTGAACTCAATCAATCCAGAAGACGCTGATTTCTCCTGCACTACGAATGGTTTGGATTGGATTAGCTGTGTCTGTTTGTTTATAGAGGATCTCTTTTCAACACAGGTGGAAATTCAACTCTACCTCTCACTTTCTGTTTTATACATTTCTCAAGTATGACCTTGGATGAATCTGAGGGGATTTGATTTCTCCGTCAGTCATGTTTATTTTAATATGGCATTAGGTTCAATGTGTGCACAAATACTTGTCTTTTGGTAGTTCTTTGGCCAATTTTAAAAGAGACCTGAAAGCTTCATTGCACTCTTCTTCAGTTTATGCAATTTGTAATAGCTGTGGGATTTATAGACACTACGTTGACAGCCGTATGTGTTCTGCATCATGAATGTTATTCTCTTTTCTGGTCCATATTTATCAAAATTCTTTTTATCTGTCTTTAATACTTTGCTCATTCAGCCAACATGACTTAATCACTGAAGCTTTTTGAAAAGTTTCAGGATTTTTCCATGCAGGGCTGGAGTGGGACTCATTTTGGAGTTTCATGCCTAAGACCGCCACTTTAGTTCATGACCAACCTGATCTTACAGAATTGAATTAAATAACCATGAACTCTTAACGAGAGCCAATAGAATTTTACAACCAAAGTTGACGTAAGGATTCTCCTGGCGGCATTTTTTGAATTTGCGCAAGGCAGCAGCAGCAGCACAGATGAGTGACGGCGGACGGAGAGATGCTGATCAGTCCTTTTGCCTCAGAAGAATTTAAATATTATTCTTTTTTAATAAATAATGTTGGTAGTTGTAACTGCTTGTTTATCTTGTGTAATAATGAACTCGGGTGGACTGGGACTGGTCTGTTGGTCATACAGCCTGGACAGGGCGTCTGCCTTACCATTCTTAGAGCCTGGTCGATAGGTTATGAGAAAGTCGAAGCGGGTGAAGAACAGAGCCCAGTGAGCCTGGCGGGAGTTTAGCCGTTTAGCACTGCGGATATACTCAAGATTGCGATGGTCGTTGAGAACCATGAAAGGCTGCTGAGATCCCTCCAGCCAGTGGCGCCATTCATCCAGAGCTGCCATCATGGCTAGCAGCTCACGATCCCCGACATCATAGTTTTGTTCTGCCCGGGTTAATTGTCTTGACTAGAAGGCGCATGGGTGGAGCTTACCTGGCTCTCCGTGGCGTTGCGACAGGATGGCCCCAATGCCTAAGCTGGAGGCGTCCACTTCCACGGTGAATTCCTTCTCTGGGTCTGGGTGCTTGAGGATGGGTGCAGATGTGAAACGTGCCTTGAGGGAGGTGAATGCCAGATTACTCTGGAAGTCCCATGTGAGGAGGGTGGACCCTTTCCTCGTCATGGAGGTGAGTGGAGCTGTTACCTGGCTGAAGTTCCGGATGAACCTGCGATAGAAATTGGTGAACCCGAGGAAGCGCTGCAGTTCCTTCACGGTGCGTGGGCGAGGCCCTCGTGGCTTATGATGTATCCCAGGAAGGAGATGCAAGTTTGATAAAACTCACACTTGGAGAGTTTAGCATATAGGTGATGTTGAATCAGACGTTGGAGCACCCCTCTTACATGCTGGACATGATCTTGGTAATTCTAGGAGTAAATTAAGATGTCGTCTATGTAGAAGATGACATGGTGGTTCAGCTCAGCTCTGAATACATCATTGACCAATGACTGAAAGACGGATGGACTGTTGGATAACCAAAAAGGCATCACCTGATACTCGTAGTGCCCCATGGTGGTTGTGAAGGCAGTTTTCCATTCATCACCTGCCCTGATTCGGATGAGGTTGTAGGCGCTTCTCAAGTCCAGCTTGGTAAAGTAGTGAGCCTTGCGCAGTTGTTCTAGAGCGGAGGGAACCAGCGGGAGTGGATATCTGTACTTTACGGTGATGTCGTTCAGTCCTCTGTAATCAATGCAGGGCCGAAGACTGCAAACAAAAAATAATCCTGCGGAGGCCGGTGAGGCAGAAGGCCCGATGAACCCCTTAATTTATTAAACTCTTAAACAAACAGGCGTAGGTCAAAAGGAGCAGACAGTGCAATAAAGACAAAGAGTAAACAGTACCAAGTCCAGGCAAAAGGTTGGGGTATCAGGCGAGAATCAAGGTCGGGAAACAGTCCAGGTAAAATCCAAAAGGAAATCCAATAATCCACAAGAGAAAACGCTCAGTGATGTTGGTGAGACAAAACTTCGCACCGAATGAATCTCCACATTTGCCTTATAAGGAGAGAAGCGTGAAGGCGGGCTTCCGCGAGGTGCAACATGAAAAAGGGTCCGGGTAGGAAACTACAATTCTGGCGAAGGTTCCCGCTGATGACGGTCAGACAGAGCCACAGAGGACCGCCTTACAACACTTAGACAGCAATACAACTGAAATGATCCCAAGTCCAGAAACGTAGTAATAACATAATTTACTTGACCATTCTTCTTTAAATGAAATCGACCAATCACCGGAGAGCATTAAAAAATTAATAATAGAATAAATTGTTTGCGAGTCATCAAGCAAATAATAATAATTAAAAAAAAGCATATTATAAGAAAATGAAAGTGTTTTTTGACCTTGGACCAGCCCAAACCTCAGGGAAAAAATTAACATGAACCAGAAAGAGATTTATTGTAACTCAGAATTAAATAGTGAAATATAAACTATTGTGAGGTATAAATTCAGAATTTCAAAATGCATACTAAAATTGTGAGATATAGCCACACAATACCAAGAAGAAATGTTGCAATTACCTTTTAATTTAATTTAATTTCTCAAATCTGCCTTAAAAAATCTGAAAATAAAGTAAAAATTGCAAGATATAAACTCACAATTGTGTGAGATAAACTTGCAATTCTGAGAAGAAAAGTTGCATCTTTTTATTTATTTATATATATATATATATTTTTTTTTTTTTTTTTTTTTTTTTTTGGCAAGATGTAAACAATTCTAAGAGAATTTATTTTTTGATAAAATAAAGTAGTAAATGAAGAATAAAGTAATAAAGTGCTAAATAAAGGATTGGAATATATTCAGAATTGTGAGGTACAAAATCAGAATTGTAAGATAACAACTCAGAATTATGTGATATACTAACAATTCTGCGGAGAAAAGTCACAATTACCTTTCTTACTTTCTTATCTTCTCACTATTTTGATAAATAACAATTACAAGATCAGAAACTCAGAATTGTGACATAAATTTAGAACTGCAAAAGAGGAACTCAAATTTGTAATACTGTATATAAACTCTGAATTGTAATATAAAAACTCAAAAGATATTTGATGGTTTGTCACGCCTCAGGCTTCTCACAAAAATTGGAGATGTATAATAAAGCTCTTGGTCTGGCATGTTGTCTTGCTGATGAGTGTGTTACTGATACGGAAGGAGGCAAAGCCAAGCTGTTATTTGTTTCAAATGTTGAATTACGTAATGCTCTCATGACTCCTGGGAATCGCTTGGCCAGCGAGTTTCTGCACACTTTCAGAACATGCAGTTTATGTAATGAAAGCTCAAAAGTTCAATGAATAACATTCACATTCTCACAAGGGCCTATGAAATATGACCCAGAACATCTATTTTCGCTTCTCGTTTGAAAACAGTTAAGTAATGTCACATGAATTCTGCACACAATAAGACCATATTATCACGGCTTTCGGGATTAAGAGCACTCCCATCAAAAACACCCACAAGGCACATACGGAACTGTTTGTCACGCTGTAACTTCTTGGAAATTCTTATGGATCTAATGGGAATTGCTTTACTACGATTCTAGAGTTTTTAATGCATTTCTGAACAACATAAATAGTTCGGGATTAAGTTGCATTCTTAAAGGAATAGTTCAACTGAATATGCATTACCATACTTGTGCACCAGTCCTTTGCAGTGAATGGGTGCCGTCAGAACAGGTGTCCAAACAGCTAATAAAAAACATCACAATAATCCACAAGTAATGAAATTGGACGTAAACTGAAGCTCTTCCTTCAAGTTAAAATGGTGCATTATAATATTTCTTTCTCAGATTAAAAAATTGTCTGAATCAGGAGAGAAATATGCACTTAACAGTTATGTTATTAGATTTTGATGTGAAAGGACAACAGTGCTTGAATTAATTCACTGAAGAAGCATGTTATATATTATGGAATCATATTTAGAAGTGGTGGTTTAAAATGAAAACGTCTGGATGCATTTGTTTCTCACAGTTGCAACTGTTTATTATGGAACTTATTAGGCTCCAAAACAGCACTGCTCCATGTTAAGTTTGAGTGTGTGCAGCCAGCCATACAGGTCTAAAATTACATAAAGTTAAATAAATAATGACAGAATGTCCATTGTGGGTGAACTGTCTCTTTAAATGTATTACTTAGCTCTAAGATAACAATGAGTGATAGTAATAGGCTTAACAGTCCGAATGTGGGATTTCATCAGTTCCTTTTCATTCTTCATCAGTTAGGAACCTAGGTGTGCTGTTTGATAGCAATCTTTCATTTGAAAGCCATGTTTCTAGTATCTGTA
>JAUMHI010000035.1:2224905-2254497 GCA_032359435.1 Enteromius unitaeniatus
AGTAAAAGCTCAAAGCAGATAGGTCTCTCTGGCGAGTTCCCATATGTAACGTCTCTGTTCCCTCCTTCAGGGAACGTGGGTTACATTCGTAACCTGGACATTTATTTCTCAAATCAAATAAATCCATTGTAAAATATCTATGTTATGACATATCTTCTTGCAGACCAAATGATTTGAGGAATTATTTATGCAGGACAAGTTATGAGCCTATATTCAATTCTTGGCTGTAGACTTTTAGGACAGACATATAACCTGCATGTTTTTTATGTATGTATTTTATGTTTTATGCGCAGGATCCTGCCTCTCTCAGATGCAGTAGGAGACCTTTATATGCAGTTCAACACTCTTAAGGAGAACCTGGCGAAGCTGACCAACAAGTTTGACAAGATAGAAAGCTTTGTGGACGAGATCCAAGCAGGAAAATTTTCCAGGCCAAAGATTTGGGTGCCGCCAAGACTACCTGTCAGGAGAATCCCACATCAGGCTCCAGCAAAAAGTGCTGCAAAAGTCCAAGGTAGATCAGTGTGGGCTCAGAGGAGAGCCAGAAGAGGTCCTGGTACTTAACAGACTACAGTAAGTCCAGAGAAACAGCTGATCAGCTTATACTGGATCTGGAGACATAATCATGATGCTTTTCTATTAGTAGCCTGCTTAAACCAGAGATAAGCCTGTCATGTTTAAAGAAATAGTTCACACAAAAATGAACAAAGGGCTGAAAATTTACTCACTCTTAGGCCATTTGAAATATTCAGTTAAAGATTTTTTTTTTTCAATAATTGAATTGATTTGGAGATTTCATCACTTGCTCATCAGTGTATCCACTTCAGTGAATGGGTGCCGTCAGAATCAGAGTGCAAACAGCTGCTAAAAACACTACAATAAAAGTAGTCTTAGACTGGAGTGGTGTGGATTACTATGATATCAGCATCTTTTTCTGATGTCACCCATTCACTGCAGTGGATCCATTGCTGAGCAAGTGATGTACATTTCTTCACATCTGTTCTGATGACGACACAAATCCAAATCTTAGATGGCCTGAAGCTAAGTATATTTTCAGCAAACTTTAATTTTTGGCTGACCAATTCTGTTAATATAGACTACATTCTGGGACTTACATTTTTTTTATATTACAAAATATTACAGACTTATATGTTATGAACTGACTGTGTGGGACACACTGCTTTTATAAGTAAAAATGGGATATTTGTATAGTTTTAAGGAGTTTGACATTTCTGTGTGCGCACATGATTTAGAAATACAAACAAAAATGTAAATGAGATTATATCACAACTACATTCATCTTTTAATAACAGAGGTGTAATAGTGGTAAATATGTGGTCGTTTTGAGTTCAAAAGTTCTTGTATGGTTTGGTATATTAAATATTGAAATGTTTACTTTTTTTACTTTTATGCCAATTTAGTGTATAATGTGCATGTAAATACTGTAAACATGGGTTTTTATTGCAAATACCCACAAGTATGTGTATGTTACATGAATACGTTTTAACATATTTATCAAGACACATTAATCAAATGCAACTCAAATAATAAGCATATCAGTGCATCTCCCTGCTGCATGCAGACCACAATTACTATTACTGTGGGGGGGGAAAGCATATATTTCTCACATATTTTTGATGGACAGAGGTCTGAACATCTGAATGCGTTTATTGCATTTGTATTCAAGTCTAAACATGAATATATCATTTGGCTTTCATGAAACAAATGTGCTGGATGAAAGAAAGCATCGTTCTTTCCACAAGTGTTTCTCATATTCAATGCTGTAACAAGCAAAATAATATTCTTACAATATTTCACGTTACATGCATAATATTCAACAGTTTCTATGATATGTTGACAATAGGAATTGTTATTGTGCGTGTCAACGTGTCTTGTCTGAAGAGGATAGCTTTTTTTTGTTTGTACTTTCATGCAACAGCTGTCTGAAGTCTTGATTGATGTAACATTATTTGTATGATGTTTGGTCTGAAATAAGCTTTGAAGTTCGAAATGAAAATAAATGGTCAGTGTTTGTCTGGTCAGCTGTGACTTCTCTCCCTCAGTTCCTCATCTTTATACGAGCGCCATCATCTGGACAGATGGAGTAATTAATATAATATAATTAATACAGTATCATTCATGGACTCACGTGATCATACGCCTCAGTACAGCAAGATTTGTATGCCTGATAGTGTAAAATGATTGCTTTACTTTTGTTTTTTAAAAATAGAAATGAGCCATTCCAATTATCTGTGTAAAATGTTAAATGAACAAAAAATATTATATATTTACTTTATGTGTTCTTTATTTTGGATTAGGCAACCCAATATGAATAAATAAATAAATACACGCATGGATAAATAGCCTATGAATAGCCTAGATGTTTTCCTTTTTTTTAAAGTGTAAAAAAAGTTTTTTTTATTTTGTATAAACATTAACTCAGTCGACGGACCTTTATTTTGAATTTCTTTCCAAAACAGGAAGTTGTCGTGCTGCGCTGTGTTTAGCTGTAGTAATGTTCATACCGCTAATGTGAAGGTTAGTTGATTGTTTCGGAAAGTTTGTACACAAGTTGTATATATTTATCCCCCTTTAAAATGCTCCCAGTGCATGACTTTGTGACTGTCTGTCTGTGTTATAAATATTTAGTAAAACTGTGGTCCTTGAGCTTCACGTGTTTTTCTACTAACAGATGTAACGATATCTTCATGGTTTTTGTTTGTTTGTTTGTTTGTTTTTTTGCACTGATCCGGTAAATAATTAACTTATTAGCCATATTGTGCGTGAAAAAGTAACTAATTAATATTCCGCTTTGCTGTACAACTGAGAAGACATGACAATAAAAACACGTCAATAAACTGGTTTTACTGGAAATCATTTTCTTTGTGTAAAAGAGATGAATGCGCTAAAAGGGAATTATGCGAACATTATCAATGCCACACGGTTCTACATCAAACAGGCCTACAATCTCCAAGTGTATTATAACTTTAGATCATAAGTAATTGCACCTAGATTGTTTCATGAAGGAGCTCTCACCTGTTACCAGATAAATAACTTACTGCTCTGTCAAAACATTAATCTCTGCAAACCAGTACTAGTTGTGCTGATGTACTTAATGCATTTGTCTTCATGTTGAGTGACACCAACACACACAAACATCAGTTAGGACTCCTCTTTATTAACTAGCAATGTGACAGTGTAGAAGAAATAAGCAGCTGAATTTTTCATTTCCTCTAAAACGATCAATTATATCATTCTTGTAATCAAATGCCCTAAAAGTTTGCAATTTAACCGGATCACTCACAAATGAAAACTGAATTGAATTTCTTCACCCTGCTACCTTCAGGTCCAAGCCTATGCCTTAAACCACCAAGTCTCTCTACAGGAAACGGCTATCAACACAATATTCAGGTGCGTAATATGCAAATGTTTATCACACAATACTTGTTTCTTACTCATTTCGGCAAGCAAGGCATTTTTACTTTTCGACAACAATATTCTAGTCTTTTCTTGTCCCTTAATCGGCAGAAAAAATGATTCCTTCTGTCATTCTTTGAGCCATATTACAACTATTTGTTCAATTATCACACGTACGAATGATTCTGAAGATGCTATTTTATGCCTAATCTTGTTTTCCACTTTTTTTCACTAATTTCCAGATTGTAAGTTATGATAAATTTGGACTTCTTCCTTTGATGCTCTTCAAATCTTCATTCATAATTTGTGAAAAAACTGTTGTAAAGATTTATAAATATAATAAATATGTCAATATAAACATGCATAAAATTAGATACTATTAGGCGCTTGCAAATCAGGCTGTGTGAATGTAAAATATGTGTAAAATATAATATGGTCATACAATTTATTATTTCTATAGCCATGGAAGACGACATACAGGAGGAAGTCCTGTCACAGTTCAGAGAGCGGCGGCTGGGCGGCTGGCAGGTCCTGCAGCTGACGGCGGGCACAGGTTTGGTGGTGTATTCCGTCTGGGCAGGGATCCTCATGCCGGGCTTTCGCCGAGTGCCTCTCAGGTTGCAGGTGAGATCTGAGGAGCGTGTCCGTGTTAATGCTGCTCATGGGCAGAGGTTCATCAGCCTGTGACTGCTGCTGTGTTTCAGGTGCCGTACGTGCCAGCGAGCAGAACTCAAGTGAGTAACGTCATGACTCTGCTGAAGGGCCGGTCTGGAGCCATCGCTGACCTGGGCTCAGGAGACGGCAGGATTGTGAGTGATCCTCTACTATTTCAGTTTTTTAAATGCTTTGTAGAAATTATATTATGCTCACAAAGGCTGTATTTATTTGAATCACAAATACAGTAATATTGTGGATTATCATTGCAAATTAAAAGAGCTATTTTCTAAAATGTATTTTATTTATGTGAATTTTCAGCATCATTACTCCAGTCTTCAGTGTCACATGATTATAATATGCTGATTTACTGCTCAGGAAACTGATTATTATCAATGTTGAAAACAGTTTTTGTGGAAAATAACAGCATTTATTTGAAATGGAAATCTTTGTTAACAGTATGATTGCCTTTAACATGATTTTTCAAACTGATCTCAAATGTTTGAACAGTAGTGAACATGTTTATGTGTTTGTTTTAATTATGTTCAGGTGTTAGAAGCGCGCCGTCAGGGATTTTCTCCAGCAGTTGGTTATGAGCTCAATCCCTGGCTTGTTCGTCTTGCCAATTTTCTTGCGTGGAGAGCTGGACAACACAGAAGTGTTTCATATCGACGAGAAGATCTGTGGAAGGTATATGTAAACACTCAAAATAATATATTAAACTATATACTATATATTATATTGTATAGTATGTTGTATACTGTGTTTGTTTATTATGTATAAATAAATAAACACACATTCAGTATATATTTTGAAAAGATTTACATGTATACATTTATGTATTTATATGTAAATATATTTCATAGATAAACATACATTTTTTCTTAAGTATATACATGCATGTGTTTGTATTAATATATACATAATAAATATACACAGTACACACATATACAGTGGGGCAAAAAAGGATTTAGTCAGCCACCAATTGTGCAAGTTCTCCCACTTTAAAAGATGAGAGAAGCCTGCAATTTTCATCGTAGGTGTACCTCAACTGTGAGAGACAAAATGAGAAGAAAAAATAAATTACATTGTAGGATTTTTAAAACGTGCCGTTTTAGAGCATTTCTGTTCCCAAAAAAGTGGGAACAATGAGAAACGAGCTCCTTCATTCTTTCATTTACACGGATCAGTCGTCCTGGTCTCTTTGCAGAAAAACAGGCCCAAAACATGATGTTTCCACCCACATGCTTCACAGTAGGTTATGATGTTCATTGGATGCAACTCAGCATTCTTTCTCCTCCAAACAAGTTGAGTTTTTACCAAAAAGTTTTATTTTGGTTTCATCTGACCATATGACATTCTCCCGATCCTCTTCTGGATCATCCAGATGCTCTCTAGCAAACTTCAGACGGGCCTGGACATATACCAGCAGGGGCACACGTCTGGCACTGCAGGATTTGAGTCCCGAGGCACAGTGTGTTACTGATGGTAGCCTTTGTTACTTTGGTCCCAGCTCTCTGCAGGTCATTCACTAAGAGGTGAGATCTTGGGTGGAGCCCCAGATAGAGGGAGATTATCAGTGGTCTTCTATGTCTTCCATTTTCTAATAATTGCTCCCACAGTTGATTTCTTCAAACCAAGCTGCTTACCTACTGCAGATTCAGTCTTCCTAGCCTGGTGCAGGTCTACAAGTTTGTTTCTGGTGTCCTTTGACAGCTCTTTGGTCTTGGCCATAGTGGAGTTTGGATTGTGACTGTTTGTGGACAGGTGTCTTTTATAATGATAACGAGTTCAAACAGATGCCATTAATACAGGAGTGGAGGACAGAGGAGCCTCTTACTGAAGAAGTTACAGGTCTGTGAGAGCCAGAAATCTTGCTTGTTTGTAGGTGACCAAATACTTATTTTACAGAGGAATTTACCAATTAATTCATAAAAAATCCTACAATGTGATTTTCTGTTTTTTCTTATTATTATTTTGTTTCTCATAGTTGAGGTATATCTATGATGAAAATTACAGACCTCTCTCAACAGACTGACAAGATACTTTTTTGTCCCACTGTATAATATGTAACAAAAACTTTTATTTTGGATGTGATTAATCATGATTAATCATTTGCCAGCACTACATATATATAAAATCAAATATCAATTTATTTATCAAGTTAAAACGGTAATAAAATATGACCAAAAATTTAGAGTTAACGCCTTATCAAATATCAATTTATCAAATATCAATTTATATCAGTTATTATTATAGTTATCAGTTATAATTACCCTTACTTTAAATAAAAACAACTTTATTATCTTACACTATTCTAAATTTTCATACTCATTTCTCATACAGAATCAAGGTATGATTGATACTCAATATTGTGTATAATACCTATATTTGTGTATGTGTTTCCAGGTTGATCTCTCCACATATAAAAATGTGACAGTATTTCTAGCCCCGAGTGTGGTAAGTACCGCAGTGATTCCTAAATCATTTATTAAAATTTACAATTAATGCAATCAAAGATTTTAATCCTGTACCGTGTATTGTGTCTTTATCAGTTAGGTCTTTTACAAAAGAAGCTCCTGGCCGAGTTGCCTGAAGACGCATTGATTGTGGCGGGACGTTTTCCGTTTCCTGATTGGACGGCGTGTAAAGTCGTGGGTGAAGGTGTAGACAGAGCGTGGGCCTATCACATACAAGAACTGAGACATCGCTACCAATCACAAGATAAACATGAGAAGACCAGCTGAGAAACATTTCATATCTCTGCGGTGTTATTATTTTATGTTCATTTTATCATGTTTTATGGAATGTTTTTAAAAGATTTAAGCTGTTAAATTATGATCTCACTCACAAAACATAAGCTGCTGTCTGTGGGTGTTCCTGAAAGGGTTCGAACCCGTGGATCACTTCCTGTTTCTTAATGTGACCTAGATAATGTTACATGTGCAATATTTCTCTTTTACAGAAAAAAGGAAATAAACCACATTTATTGTGAGCCATCTTATTGAGTGTGCAGTTTTGTGCAAGTGCATGTTTGTAAATGTGTTTACCACTCAATCTGCAGTCTTACTCAACATGTGCTTGAGATGATGGGTTGCATAATGCGAAAAAACGTTGAGAAAACCACATTAAACAACCAGAAGCAAAGACAATGGCAAGCTCTTCCCTTTCATTTTCAGAAATTACAGACGGCCACAGAGTGATTCCTGCAGCAGAAACAGAAACAAAATGTAACTTCTGCGTCTGATATTTGGCTTGTTATGATTTTTACAAAGCACAGTAGCTGATGTGATGCAGAAGTACTACACCAAAATTTATTCAGACACCTTCAACATTTCTCACATTATCTGTTTATCCGCTATAGTTTAGAAAACGGTAATAAAATATGACAAAAAATTAACGCCTCAGAAAAAATGTATCTTGATAATTTGCTAATGCATTATTAAAATAAGTGAAGTGTTCGTTAAAATTAATGTTAACGAATGACACCTAATTGTAAGGTGTTACCGTAAAAGCTTTTATACCGTACATTTTAATGTTAGCAAACTAGAAGCACTCATATTAAAATAAATAATGTTTATTCAGAATATCTGAAAACAACCTTTGCTAGTCATAAAAGTCACTGATATGGCAGACAAAACCACTTCTGTTAACTTGGCAATCCTGCTGAACATGTCAATAATATTGTACTGGTTGATCAAGACAAACAATGTAAAATAAACAATAAAAATGGATGAATGCACAACCTACATTTCTAATAGAAATGTATTGATTTCCCTATTATTAAAATAATAATATTTATAATAAGTTTGCATCAAAGTAATAGTGGTGTGTGTCTTTATACATAACACTATATATATATATATAAATATCTTAGGATGTTAGGATGTGGGCCCCTCTCGCGAGGATCATCCTATTTGGGGGTCTGTGGCATGTGAAGACTGAAAAGCTGTGGTTTGACGGATGCGTGTGTAATAATGAGGCAATACATGCACACAGAGAGCGTACTGTACTCCACATGTGTCTTGTTGCGGCCGGTTTCATCCGGCCCAAGATTAAGATTTCACTTCCGGTAGTTTAATGGGTTGAGAACATTGGGTGGGTGGCAGAAACAGCTAGTAACTACTTGATAATTACAGTCTGCTGCAGAGCACATTTTCTTCCTATAGGGGCGCTAGACGGCTCAGAACACCGAATCCTCAATTGAGCCGCATTCAACTCTCAGGACGTTTTTATGTCTTATTGGAGACATTTGTGTAATATAAATTATAATCACTTAAATCACATTGTTATAAAATATACATGTCTGACACGCTAATGGAAATTCTATATGTGAATCCTGTATAATACAATCTAAACATCAAGGCTGATTAGTAATCGCAGATGACTGTAACTGGTTCTTTCTGAGCAGCGCCGAGAAAAGTAACAAGTACCACGTGACGTCCAAAGCGAAAGCAAAAATGCGTGACAAAATATTAAAGTATATACAAAATTGTAGATTTTGGGATAATGTATGCAATAAATAATGCGACGTACACATCAATTCCAAAATGTACTGAACGTTATTTTATTATATTTTTATTAGTATTATAATTGTGACAATATGACAAAAAAAAAAGCATACAAATATTATGACAATGTTTTTGAATCTTGTTCCAAAAGATTTGTACAATTAAATAATAAAATGTAATGTAAATTTAGTAAAAAACCCTCTTTAAATAAATTAAATAAATAAATAAAACTTCGCTCCTGACCAATCCGAGGCACCCGCTCCTCTCTAAACCCCGCCCACTAAAGTACCCGTATTTCGCTGCGTGTCTTTCTACCGCAGCTCATTTCTACTAGGTATGAGGAAGATGTCACTTCCGTTAGTTTAATAGACAGAGGAGAGGAAGCTACGAGAGGCCTGCACGGAAAGAGCGATCCCACCGACCCAAGGAGTGGCTCTGTCAGTCTTCTGAGGTCTCAAAATAAAGCACCGAGCCCCGCACAGCGCTCCCGCCGCGCGACACGTAAACAACAGAGTCCAGACATATTCCCGACGCCGTTGTTTTGTCGCTCTTCTGTCTGTTTCGCAGTAGTTTTCTGCGGTTAGTCGCCGTGTATCCGGCCAGCGTCAGTTTCCTTTAGGCTCGCGCTAGATCAACAATAATAACAAGTGTCCCGGAGCCCGTAACCGGGGGTCTACCGGTTGTGTGCGGGACAGTGATGCGGAATTTCGGTGCTTTTAGGTGAAACAGAGGCCCCAGAGGAAGCATGAGCGAGCAGCACTGGATTCATCTCATATTATAGCCTCATAAAAGCTCAGAGCCCGAGCATGGTGAGTCAGAATTAATGCATGTAGATATTTAACACACTCACAGTCTGTTTAACCCATGTGTGTGTGTGTGTGTGTGTGTGTGTTTTTATGTAAATACGTGAGTTGTCTATAAGTGCACCAATGCTTGAAATATTGCAATGCTTTTGAAATATGTCTGTTCATATTGCATTGTGCTAGAAGCATTGATTTAATACAAGCACGTCAAAACACTTGGTTTAGGTGTGTGTGGCTGTAATAGGATGTTTTAGGACATTTAGGAGATCTGTCAGATGTGGAAGCAAGCCAGATGCAAGTTACTGTGTCATTAAGGAACGGTATCAGGTGATATTCACACAAATGAAGCTTCTGCATGTGTGTGTAACGGTGTCCTCTTGAGTTCTTGACAGTCTGAACGGTATGAGGAAATCAGAGGCATTCTTCTGCTGCTGTGACGTCACACTCGCTCTGTGCAGCAACATGTCGTGACTCATACAAAGAATTCAGAGCCCTGAGCATCATCATCCTCATCATCATCTGCAGACCACTTCCTGTGCTCATCTCCCAGCCTTTGTACTTTCTTTTTGTGTGTGTGTGTGTGTGAACACACTCACCTTTCTGTATGTTATCTGTAGGCAAGCGTGCACTGAGAACTTTTAGAAGAGGCCAACATGATGCACTATGCATCATCTTTAAGGGTTAATATAACAAAGAAAATAATAACAGAAAAAGGCAATTTCTTTAAGGCTTTATAAAAAAAAAAAAAAAAAGGGCATAATGATGCATTACATATCAAATAATAGCAAATAAGCTATTAACATTTCCTCAAACCTAATACACAACAATAAAACCATCCAATAACACTAACTATGCGGTTTATTCATGCTGCAGTGCACGCTGGGAGATTGCAAACCCTTCAATTAGTTGTGAGGGTGGTATAGTGAGTCTAAAATGTGATTCTCTCTGACTCCGTTTGCAGTTTCTAAATGTAGAGGGAGCCGCGTTTGATGCACTGCATTAAAAGTTCACATTGAAATGCCTTATCTTGTCATATCTCATCTTTCTCGTCCCTCCCCCCTCATCTGTGTCTCTCTGCTCTGCAGGCGTCAGAGGAGTCCTCCTTACGGGCCCTGGAGAGTCTTATGACAGAGTTTTTCCACAGCTGCACCACGAATGACCGCAAGAGAGAGATTGGTGAGCATATGTCTGACACTGGCCTTCACACAGTTATCATGCCCTGGTTTGCAGAGTCATCCTCTGTGCAGTTATAATCTGTATAGGCTTGTTATGTCTGGCTCATATCATGAGACGTTCGCTTTTCTTTTCTTTTAAAGAAAATTTAGCGACTATGTTCACTTTAATGATGCCGGTTCGGGAGTGCATTGTCTAATATATGTAGTGTGCATACTGTTAAACAATAAGTGTAAAATGTAGTGCTGTCTGTAGCACTTGCTGCTCTGCAGAGCCTTCTGAAGAGGCCTCAGACAGTGTATTTAAGGCCAGTTTAATTAAGTATTAGAGACAAACTGGAAAATGTTCTGTGATGAATTGCTCATGTTCTTCTAATGTAAGTCGCTTTGGATAAAAAAAAAAATCTACTACGAACTGATCTAGAACTGTTTTGATCCATCCATGCGTCTTAAAATATAAAAGGGGACGTCAAATAAACATAAATTAGCAAGCGACCCCTTAAGGGGGAGGAATGTGTCTGTAAATAACTTGTGGGCTGAGACCACAAACACGCAATTTTACTGACTGTAGACCAATCACAGATTGGGAAATCTGACCAATCAGAGCAGAGTAGGCTCACTGAAAGGAGAGCTTTAGAGTCTGTTTCGAACTAATCGTTTGAGAATCGCTGGAGAATTAGGTGATGTTAAATGCGTATTTTGCATGCATGGAAACATATTGTAGGAGACTAACGAAACAATAAAAAGGGGGTTTAAAATGTTTCATAAAATCCTTGGTATTCAGTTTGTTTGAGAGCATTTGGCTGAAGATCTAATTTCTCAATCCATACAGAAACACAAGACTTGTAGCTCAATGTTTGATCGGTGTCACATTTAGAGAACTAATTGGTCAAGTGTTTCTTCATCAGGAAATAAATGGCTTGTCTATCAGACCCTGCATTAGTCAAGCATTGCATCAGAAAGATTCAGTTTCCAGAAAAACAATAATACATTTGTAATAAGTTAAGTCCACTTAAATATGATAGAACTGAACCTTTTGAAATGGCTTGATTTATATTATTTTCTGCTTTAAACATGACCCCATAATTATATGTTTAGTCCGTAATGCAAGAAGAGTTATTTAAAATATAGGGTCAGTGCATTCATTTACAAACTGTGAGCGAAGTATGAAGTGTGAAATGAGATTTTTGTAGAAGCTGTTTGTGTAAGTCAGCTGTTTTTGTCTCGTCCTCGTTAGAAAGCATCTATATGCTCTTTCACCATATTTCACACCATGTTTTCAGACAGCTCCGTATAGTTTTTCACTTCCTATTTGTAACCAGAGTTGATCTGTTTTTTAAAACATTGTCATAAAAAAAATCTCCCCTATCTAATGGAGTTCCTAGAAAAGATGATACGCATATTGAGTTTAAGAAGGCAGATACTGTAAGCAGGTTATTGTGAAGCAGCTCTTGCTCACAAACATACTGTTGTAACTCTGCTGGTTTTTGAAATGCTCATCTATGTAAGCGTGCAACAAACCATTGTTTTCCTTTTCATGCAAATATGCAAAACTTTGTGTACATATCGCCACTGGCTTGTCATGAAGTTAGATGTGAAGAAGACCTCCACTTGTGGGAACAGCCTTCATTTTACGCTTCACAGAAGTTGATGTCAAGTTGATGACTCTTTGGTTGTTGTTTATTGCAGAAGAGCTGCTGAACAGTTTTGCGGGACAGCCTGGCTCGTGGAGGCACTGCCTCTACTTCCTCTCCAACAGCAGAAATGAATACGTCATGATGTACAGCCTTACTGTGTTTGAGGTAAAATAATTTTCTGTGGATTCATTAAGGGCCCCTATTATGCCGTTTCCAGTATGGCCAGTGTAATGTAGCTGTATGTGAACATGTGAACGATCTGCGAAGTTATAAATCCAAACGTGCATGATCAAGTTATTGTCTCCCTAAATAAGGAATTAAGTCTATACAGCCTAAATGAGTCATTAGTAATTCAAATCCCATTTCTGTGATCGCTACACATCACACTGTAACACATTTGCATAATTCCCACGTATGTTCTACGTTGGCCGGCTTTGAACAACTTGACCCTGCCCACAAACACATCATTTTACTGACTGTAGATCAGTCACAGATTGGGACAATCAGAGCAGAGTAGGCTCACTGAAAGGAGAGGTTTAGAGAGTCTGTTTCGTACGAATTGTTTGAGAATCATGTTAAATGCATATTTTGAGAAAACAAGCATTTTTTTTTCACCTTGTATGCAAGGTTGTAGGAGACTAACGAAACAATAAAAAGGGGTTTAAAATGGCGTAATAGGGGACAAGTCACACAATATCGTTCAAAACATTTGGAATTATGAAATTAAAATTAAACTTCCCATCAAGACTGTGTTTATTTGATCAGACATCCAGTAAAAACAGTGATATTGTAAAATACTATAAATTTTCCCCCAAAAAAGACTAAACATTTTTTATGTAATTTATTTCTGTGATCAAAGCTGAATTTATTTTCAGCATAATTCCTTTGGTCTTCAGTGTCACATGATCCTTCAGAAATCATTTAATATGCTGATTTGATGCTGAATAAACTTTATCATAAAGATTATAATAAAATAATCTTTATTATTATTATCAATGTTGAAAACAGTTGTGCTGCTTTATATTTTTGTGAAAACCTTGACTTTTTTGTTGTTTTTTAGCTGAATAGAAAGGAAAAGTAGTTTATAAAAATGTTTTTTTTTATTATTATTATTTGCATGTCTCGTAAGCATATGCCCTAAATTCCCTCACTGTATTGCACTATATTAAAAAAAAAAAAAGCTATGTATACTAAATATACTTTGATAGTATTCTTTTTAGTTGTATTGAATTTATTTTTGCGTCTGGTTTCAGTTAAAAAGAAGTAATTGTTTTCGTAGAGGCTTATTTGTATTACTGTAGTGCCATAGTTATAGATTTTAAGGGTATTTTTATGGAATTATCTTTATGCAGGAGACAACTATTTCTCTGGATCTTATGGTAAAACACGACATTGATGTGTTTGTTTGGTTCACCCTACAATGCATTAAAATAAACGAGCACGGGCATCGTAGACTTGTTTAAGATCGTACACGTGACCATAAATGTTTCCTTCTTACCAGAACCTTGTGAACAAGATGTGGGTTGGTGTAGCCAGTGAAGACAAAGCAGAACTTCGTAGCTGTTTGCCCAAGCTTCTGCTTTCCCAGCATGCACTGCTGCCTTTCTTTATCAGAAACAAGCTGTGCAAAGTCATCGTGGACATCGGACGCCAGGACTGGCCGATGTTCTACCATGACTTCTTCAGCAACACCTTACAGGTACATCTTATTCTTTATCACGTCATTATTATTAAATCGTATAAAAGTGATCTGACTCCATCTTTGTGGTTTGTGATGTAGTTAGTGCAGTCACCGTCTCTAGCACCGCTGGGGTTAGTTCTGCTCAAGATGACTTCAGAAGAGCTGGTCTGTCCCAGAGAAGACTTGAGCGTTGCACGTAAAGAGGAGCTGAAGAAACTCCTGCTGGATCAGATCCCCACCGTACTGAACCTTCTGACCGGTGAGATGCTCAGAGCTCGTTCATTCAGTGTACATGTTACTAGTCCTGAATCACTGGAAAACATGTACGTGTTCGGATGGACTTGCAGTTTTATTTTAAAGCACTATCTTTTCCTCCAGGTATTTTGGAGACAGTATGGGACAAACACAGTGTTACAGTCACCACTCCCCCTCCATCCCCCACGTCTAGAGAGACAGGTGAGCTTCTGCTTTGACCCTTTTAACACTGGTATGTTTTAAAGGCCAAGGTCTACATCAGTGATACCAACAAGTGCTAATATATATTATATACTTTTGTACTTTTGTTATTTTAATTATTTATTTATTTATAATCCTGTAGCCTGAGCAATTTAATGCTATATTTATTTATTTATTTATTTTATAATCCTGTAGCCTGAGCAATTTAATGCTATATTTATTTTTTTATTTTTTTATAATCCTGTAGCCTGAGCAATTTAATGCTTTATTTATTTATTTATTTATATGTATTTAAAAACAAATGAAAAGGATCAATATAAACATAACATTTAAATGACAGTAATTAATTAAGTATATGTTATTTAATTAGAATTAACAACAACAACTAAATTAAAATGATCCCTAGCTAGTATAGTTCTGAATAATATAATTTAATTATGATGAGTAACAAAATTGTTGAAATGTATTTAAAAAAATTCTCAATTAGTGATAAGTTATATCAGTTTGTCAGTTAGTGGACTTCGAGTCGATATAGGGAAAAAAAATTATATATATATATATATATTCATATGTTCAAGTAAAAGAATTTGGTATAGATTATATTATTTATTTAGTTATATATAGATGTTGCAGGATTTTAGCTCGATTTAATTTTTATCTCAAACCGTATGCATCACCCCTTGATTGTCTTGCTGTCTGCTCTCTGAATACACTGGGAAAAACCCGCTCTCGAATGAAATTGAGCTAAAATCCTGTTCAAGTTGAATCAATTTATTCATATTGTATTTCTAAAGTTATTTATTTATATATATATATATATATATATATATATATATGCGCGTTTGTGTGTATGTGACCCTGGACCACAAAACAAGTCATACACTTCTAAAAATGAAGGTTTATACATCATCTAAAAACTGAATAATTAAGTTAATTCCGTTGATGTATGGATGTTAATCAAAATACTAAGAAAATCACATTTTAAAGTTGTCCAAATTAAGTTCTTAGCAATGCAATTTACTAACCTAAAAATTAAGTTTCAATATTTTTACAGTTGGTAATGTACAAAATATCTTCATGGAACATGAATGTCCTAAAGAATTTTGGCATAAAAACAAAATGGATCTGTTTTTGTTTTTTTTCTATGTATTAATAAATTTACATTCATCTCAATTTGTGAACTTTGAGTACATGTAACAATCTAATTGAAAACTTTGTAGGTTGTCAAACAAAAATGAAAATCACAAAACGTTCTCAGTAGTTAGCTTCCAGTAAATGAGTGTCGTATTAATTGTAGTCTATTGTCATGTTCTGAAGGCATTCTGGCAGGCGACAGCACACCGATGCTTCTGGAAGCTGAAAGTGGCGCTCTGTGTCTGCTAGCGCTGGAGTGCTTGGCTCATCTCTTCGGCTGGATCCCTCTCTCCTCTTCCATCACTCCATCCCTCCTTGCTTCGATTTTTCACTTCGCTCGCTTCGGGTGCCAGCAGCCAATCAAAACCAAATCTCTGCCCACTTCCAATGGAGACTCCGCCCCCAATGGCGGTGGCGGGGGGCACGGCAGGACTGGTCAGATGGTGGGCCACACCGAGCGTGCCAGGCTGGGCATAATGGCCATGAACTGTATTAACGAGTTAATGTGCAAAAACTGCGTCCCGGTGGACTTTGAGGAGTTTCTGCTCCGCATGTTTCAACAGACTTTCTACCTGCTGCAAAGACTCACAAACACACACTCACACACCAACACGCACACTATCAAAAGCAGATTGCAGGAATTAGACGAAAGGTAAGAAACGGATGCACATGCTTTAATCTTTTAACTCATTGATGCCGCTGCTTGTTCACCCTTTCTGCCTGTCTGTCCCTCTCAGCTATGTGGAAAAGTTCACAGATTTCCTCAGGCTGTTTGTTAGTGTTCATCTGCGGAGGATCGAATCTAACGCCCAGTTTCCTCTAGTGGAATTTCTAGCTTTGCTCTTCAAATACACCTTTAACCAGGTAAACCCCCTTCATTTAATGTTCCAGGAAGCACCGTGCCTAGCTTACCATATTAATGTCTAATGAAACTTTCTTTTGCTGGACTTGTTTACTCAAACCTTCCCTGTTCCTCTAATTTTTAACTCTTATCACCCTCCTTTTTTTTTATTTTCGAACTAGTGACCTGTGGTGTATACTTACTGACGTTTTCACAGTCAAAGATGAATGTGTGTTGAAAGTGTCTGGACTTTTTACTTGTCTCAGAGACTTCAGCCACAAGATGTGCGTTATCATGACTAATATTGAATGTGTGATGAATTGAGAAACCAACATTTTCCATGATCTTTTGACATACGGTTGTGCTCACAAGTTTACATGCCTCTTGCAGAATATGCAATATTGTAATAACAAAGATGGATCATAAAAATCACATTGTTTTTTGCTGGGCATATGCTAGTATAAAGTTTTCACTTTGTGATAAAAGCTTTTAATCGCTGTATGCGGTATTATCACAAAATTGAAATTTAGTTGCAAAAAAAGTGTTGTCATAATGCAATATAACACACAAAAACTAGCATAAAAAAGAACAATTGAAATAGATAAGAACACTTTACAATAAGGTCTCAATAGTTAAGCTTAGTTACTCTTACTCAAAGGTAATATAATACAAAGAACGGTGTTATGAATGTACATGCATTTAAAAAAGGATTTACAATGCTAATGACCGTTAAACGCATCATCACAGTTTTGTAAAAAAGGGTCTGTTGACAGTTTATAATAACTAATGAATTCTCTAATGTTAAGTAATGGAGCCTTAATGCAAAGAGTGACTGAACAATAAATAGTTAAAACATGGTCAGACGTTATCTGGGACATGCTGTAGTCCAGAATAAATGCTAAAAGGTTTCAAAATAAATGTTCAGTTCTGCTATTAGCAATTTTGTGAATCCAAAAATATGAATGGCTGTTTAAATCATAAAAATACCAGTTACCGGGAAAACATAATACCGGCACACATATATTTAGTTGTTACACATAATTTGTTCAACATAAGTGTACATACAGTATAATCCATGACAGGGTTAACAATAGTTAACTAAAACCAAAAAAATTGCTACTTAAAATACTTTAACTGAAATAAGATATGAAAAACCTTGAACTTGTCTAGTTGCCAAACCATAATCTGTTATTTTGAAAGTGAAAGTCAAAAGTAAAAGTCAAGTATGGTGTCCCATATCTGAAATTTGTGCTCTGCATTTAAGGCCTCCGAAACGAATAAAACAACAGAATTTAGCGTTATTCAGTTTTGTGATCCTTATTTGGTTAAAATAGTTAACGTATTCCATATTTTGCAAAGGTTATGTAAACTTATGTGCACAACTGTATAAGACTTCATTGTACTATAAAAGCATACTGTAATTTGCAGAACTCATAACATGTTTGTCAATCCAAGAAAAAAAACAACAGCTGTAGTTTCTATTGAAAGCAAGCTGCCAAAATGATTCTGTAGTTGATACAAAATTGAAAACCATGAAGAAATTTGGAATTTGATGCAGGCTTTTTAAACAGACTTCATGGGAAGATATAGTCAACATAAGTAAACGTGTCAATTTTAATATCTCATTTGTGATTGTTGATTTTTACCGTATAAGGACTCATTTATTGATGTTTATGCAGTCAAGCTAGAGATTAAAGTCCACTGTTTGTCCTAGTAGGATAAAAATTATTAGTAATTTAAATGTAGTTTGTTTATAGACAGAAAGCGAACAAAGAATATGGTTTATAATCACTGGAGTTGTCATTCACTTCAGTTCTGCACTCTGCACAGCAGCTGAAATATTAAAAGTGTCATAAAGGTTATGACATTGCCCAATTATAGCAATTGGTGTGTACACCGAAGCCTTGAAGGACACCTTCCTTCCCTCTTTAAACAGTGTATAATTCCTACAGCTAAAATTATGGTACGAAAAGCGCTTTTATTTAAGTTATAACATGGGTTTTTTTTAAACGTAAAAATGCTTAACATTAAAAGTGCACCACAAGAAGCATCGTAAATGGCTGTTAACAAGAGTGACTCAGCACTCAAATGTTTAACCTTTCATCTTTTGTGCACCTCTAATTTGTTGTAGCCGAATCATGAGGGTTATCTGGCCTGTCTGGATATCTGGAGCATATTCCTAGACTACCTGACCACCAAGATCAGAAGCCGATTGGCCGACAGTGACAGTGTCATTAACAGGTGCGTTTCTGTGGACTTTGTGAGCCCAAGACTTGAGTTTAAGTTGTGTTGAAAACATTGCAGTAATCTGTGTGCGTGTGTGAGCAGGTATAAAGACGCTCTAGTTCTGCTACTGCGTGAAGTTCTTAACAGGATCCAGTTCAGGTTAAACCAGAGTCAGCTGGAAGAGCTGGATGACGAGACCCTTGACGATGATGTAAGGATCAATCAAACATACACCGAAGCATCAGTTTTGTTCTGCAGTATATTAGGAACTTTTTTTTCCCCCGCTCTCTGGTCTCTATAGCAACAGACGGAATGGCAGCGATACCTGCGTCAGAGTTTGGAAGTGGTTGCCAAGGTGATGGAGCTGCTGCCGTCCCAGACCTTTTCAGTTCTGGTAGGTGTATGTGAGTGGGTGAGCGTGTACATCCTCGCTCTCTTTGTACTGAAAACAATTGACTCTTCATTGGCAAGCATAATAGATGTTTTATATGGAGGCAAATGTGATTTAAAAACCCAAATGCAATCATGAATCATCATCCACATGAGTGTGAGTTTTAGAGCTGTCAGTTATCATATCATTTGATATATACTATAGGTGTATAAATAAAGTTATTTTTATGTGTGTGTTTAGTTTCCAGTGCTTCAGGAGGATCTGGACATTTATCTTGGGCTGCAGCAGTTTATAGTGAGATCAGGAACAAGTGAGTTTCTCTTTACTGTTACAATCTGAAAGAGTTTTATAGATGGCTTTGTTCCAAAACCTGTAGAGCTGCAAGGCCAGGTAATGCTTTTAGGTATCCAAATGCAAATACTGTTCCATTTAAAAGAGACTTTTTTTTTTTTTTGGCCAGATTTTATGGCGGGATTGCACATGTGTCATAGATAAGGCAATCCCAGAAGGCTTTGCACAAAGATGCTGTCATTTTTATGAGAATTTACTTGTAAATCGGGCAGTAACTTTTTTTTTTTTTTTTGCTATCTGACTTCCTATGAAATATTACATTAAATATTTTATTATCTTGACATGGGGAATTTTACTTGTTACTTTTTTGACCTGAGAAGTCCATTTGAATCGAGGCTTGTTTGATTTAAGGCTGTATAATTACACATGAAATAAAATACAAAGTGGGAAGTTGTACATTAACTGTAGCGGACACTACTGTTTAAAAGCTTGTGGCTGGTATAGTTTTTTTACTTAAAAAAAGAAGGTAAAAAAACGGTAATATTTAGAAATATTATTGCGATTTAAAATAACTTTTTTAATTTGAATATGCTTTAAAATGTAATTTATGTTTGTAATCAAAGCTGAATTTTTAGCATCATTACTCCGGTCTTCGGTGTCACGTGATTCTTCAGAAATGAATCTGATATGCTGAATTGCTGCTCAAAGGAAGATATTATCATCAATGTTAAAAACACTTGTGCTGCTTAATGTTTTTGATTTAAAAATAAATCAATAATTCAGTCAATTTATCAGTTCAGTGCATCCTTGCAGAATAAACTTAAATTACTGACTGCAAATTTAGAAATGCTAACACGCTGTCTACTGATTGAACGCTTGAGCAGTCTGTAAATATACAGGTGAATTGAGTAGTAATGTTTGCTCTGATAGTTATTATAGTATATTAGAGGCGGTTCTGTTCTCGTGTGGCTAGTGAGCTGCTGTCAGCGGGTTATTGAGTGGTTTTTGCACCTCTCTGTGTGTGTGAGCAGGGCGCAGGCTGAACATCACAGCGGAGGCCGACTGCAGAAAGCTGCACTGTGCTCTCAGAGACCTGAGCTCTCTTCTGCAGGCCGTGGGACGTCTGGCCGAGTTCTTCACAGGGGACGTTTTCAGCGCTCGCATCAACGATGCTCTCGCCATCGTACAGAGGTCACTTCCCATTTCCCAATTCCTCTTTTAACAACAACACTCCCTCATGTGTTTTAGCGTCCTCTGAGCTGCCCATGTTTCATGCCATTTTTTTTTACTTCAAATTACAACATTAGTGGAGTTTGCTATGTCAGTCTTCACTAGCACTAGTTACTAGCCTGTAGAAAGTGCAATAATGCCACATTTTGACTTTGAATGTTCAGTGTTCGTATTTATTTAATTAAATCATTGCCTTTTAAAGTTTTATAATCACATTAGGCCATACTGGCCATAATTGAAATTAATTAATATTTTTTTAGGGCTCCTTCTTTACTTTTTTTTTTTTTTTTCTTCTCTCCATTATATAAAAACTTAACCTAAACCTAACTATTAAAACTTGTTAAGTTGTTTACTTTAATTTAAATGGGGATTTGAACATTATATAAAGAAAAACAGAAGTTTAGTTTTACTTTCACAATTTGAAAGCAATGAAAGCATTTCCTTGTTTTGGCCAACACAGGGAGGGTGTCATATGCAGCTTTAGATTTTTAAATAAACATAATGGTGAACACTTGGCTCGAATTATTAATACATAGCTGAGTTGTGTTTGGTCCGATGTTACTAGCTGACTGAAATAAGTGATGGCACTGTGTTTGTCCTCTCAGATTGGTGGAAGTGTCGTGCTACGGTTCTCAGATCAGCCTGTACGATGTAGAAATGGCTGTTCCTTCAGTGCTCAAACCGGACCTTATAGATGTGTAAGTAGTCATAAACTCTGTTCAAGGTGCTATTTGCCATCAGTTAACATAAAGGTGTGTTTATAATCATGCTTAATAAACATCTGTGTTTCGCAGCCATGCACAGTCATTGGCTGCTCTGCAGGCGTATTCTCATTGGCTGGCTCAGTTTTGTGGTGAGGTGCAGCGACAACAAGATCAAACGCAATTTGTGGACCTCATCACATCGAGCATGGCTGCCTCGACCCCTCTCATCAATGCCAAGGTGAGATGATCTTTATGAGATGGCTCATCTAAAGCAGGACATTGTAATTGCAAGTTTAAAACACTCAAAACACTTTTAAATTTTTTTTTTTTATGTATATACACATGCGTATTGAAATGTATCATTGTGGTCAATCAGTATTGGATTTTGCTGATAAAGTTAAGGCAGTAAACATTATGGTGCCAATACTAGTAAAATCAATCCATTAAATGTGATGAAATGTAATGAAAGTGGGCGTGAGTTGAATTGGGTGCATTCTAGTCATTATGTTGGAGCTAGATGGCAATGTTATAATTTTTTTTTTTATCTCTACTTTTACAATATAACAAATGTGCATTAGTGTTTTTACTTTTTGTTTTTGGTTTATGAAGGTGCAGCAATTTGAATTGTCATATCTAAAGTGCATCACAACATTGTATTTTGTACATGCAACTTAGTTTTATTGTACATGAAAAAATTATTTCAACATATTTAGCCAATACACACACAGCATCCATTGCTTGAGTTTCCCAATAAATAATTCAGGACTTCTTAATATAAACAAGCCTAAAATACAATGGGACTTTTCTTTTTAAATGGCACTGCTACTATCTCCAGCTGCTTATTCAGAAAGATGAGGGGGTATAATATTAACTCTTTCAAAAAATGCTGTTCCATTCAAAGTATCCTGAAAAACGTTTCCAGCTACAACCCGTAATTACACAGATAATAGTAAGAAATGTTTGTTGAGCAGCAAACCAGTGTATTAGATTTCTGAGGTATCATGTGACACTGAAAAAAGTAATTTTACATTGTAATAATTTCACACTATATTACTGTATTTTCAACCAAAATACCAGAAACATCTCCAGGAACAGAAATTGTGCATTTTATACAGGAGTTAACATTTTTAACAACCTAAAACTAACTTGGACTCTTACTTTGAAATGGTCATGTTTGGCTACTATCAGCACCTCTTTAAAACACAAATGGTAGATAAATGATATAAATAACCACTGTCATAATTCAGTCATGAAGTCTTCATGATAAAGGTTTTAATGCTAATGTCCATTGCTGTATATTTTAGTTTAGTTTGGCTTGAAACTTTTATATTGTTAGATTTATTCTGTTTAACCTGTTTTTTCTCATTCTTTGAGTCTGGGGAAAATGCTAATCTGCCTGATCTGTGCTGCAGGTTCCAGAGAAACTGCTCTTATCCGCGTGTCATCTCCTGGTCTCCATGGCGACCACCGTGCGGCCGGTGTTCCTGGTGTCGCTGCCAGCGGTGCAGAACATCTTCAACCTGATCACGGAGAATCATAACCACAGATTACCTCAGGAGGTGGGTTCACATTGCTCCTGTCTTTGGACAACAGGACAGCGTGGCACAGCTTGTACTTGGCTCCGTCTGTGTTTGTTTGTGATGTAATGTTTGCTGTTTTTGTCCCAGGCTCACGTCCTCGTGTGTCGAGCTCTGTCAAACATGCTGCTGTTGCCGTGGCCTAGTCTGCCGGAGGCGGAGCAACAGTGGCAGAGCCGCTCGGCCAATCACACGCGGCTTCTCAGCAGTCTCACGCAGCAGTACCGCCTCCTGCCCCGTCCACCCAGCCATCACCCCAACAGTAAGAGCAACTGATGTTTAGTAGTCATAGCATGGGGTCCGTAAGATAGATATATACTGTATACACATAAATATATACACGTGTGTGTTTGTTTCTTCGTTATTATTTATTTCAATCTTTTAATTCTTTTCAAAACCGATGATAAATGCAAGGATTGTGTGTCCCTCAGGTAAAGCGGTGATCCAGCAGACTCTGTGTGTGTTGAGGGATCTGGTGGACAGTATATCAGGAGAGGCCACCAAATCCCGTCAGATCTGTTACCACAGTCTGCAGGAGTCTGTCCAGGTCACGCTCGCACTCTTCCCCCTCTTCATCCAGCAGCCAGGTGAATATCACTTCTACAGTCACTTAACTTTCATCAGCGTTCATCACAAAAAAACCTACTTGAGTGGCACTCTTTTAGCATTCTTCTCGTGCATACACTGTTGTACACGGACTTGAAAATTTGCCTGCATGTGGACCGGGTACGTGGGTGTCCGCAAGACCCTCCTGATGACAAAAATTATGTAATGCAGATGGCTGAAGTATACTTTGGCCTTTAAGCTGGCTGTAGACAAGTTTGTTTTGGTATTTGGCCCGACTCGCTTACCATTTAAAAGGATATTTGTGTTATTTGTTTATACTGTTTTATACTTTTTGTGTAATTACTTGCCTGTCAGTTTGTGGCAAAATATTTTGCAGCGTTCACATGATGTTTACTAAAATAATTAAATTTAATTTCAATAAGTTGATTACAAAATGCACCTACATTTTCGGAATGTTTTTTTGTTGAATGAATACAATTTTCCCAATACATTTTATCATTGAGGGTTTATTTTAAAAAGTCTAGAAATCTCGTCTGGACTTGTTGTGGTGAACCTAATGTCTCGTCACGCCCCTGATAATCATGTTTGATTGTTCTGACGACTCGTCTTCTCTCTCTCTCTCTCTCTCAGATGTGACGGATGAGATGCTGAGTTTCTTTCTCACGCTGTTTCAAGCGCTGCGTGTGCAGATGGGTGTGGACTTCACAGAGCAGATCATCCAGACCTTCCTCAACATGTTCACCAGGTAACCTTCACTGCTTTTGCTGACACTGAGAGCCATAAGCAGTTGTTTCCTGATGCCGGGGTTGTCTAACTTGTCTAAATCTTCACCGTGTTCCTCAGAGAGCAGCTGGCGGTGAGCATCTTACAGGAAGGCAGCTCTGGCTCCAAAGTGGTTCAGAAGTTTCTCAAGATTCTGCAGGTAAATGAATAAAAGCCACTTTGAATGACATGTTAAATAAAACACTGAAACGCCAATGCACAGTTTATCTTTGTGTTATTGTTTCAGGTGGTGGTTCAAGAACCTGGTCAGACTTTCAAACCTCTGTTACCCAGCATCCTCAGCCTTTGTTTGGATCAGATTTACCCAATAGTAGCAGAGGTATGACAACATGAGTAGTATGATAGATAAACTTCAGAGCTTTAAATCGATTTTCCAGCTTAAAACACACTAGCAGATTAATTTATGGGCAAAAAAACAAACAAAACCAAAAAAAAAAAACATGGTAGCTGTGGTTCCCAGAAATTAACTGTAAGAATGTTTCAGATAATATGGGAAGGCTTACCATTACCATATGAAGTAACGGTTTCATTTAAAAATAAAAAATCTGGACTGTGTATTAAAAACTGTTCATGTAGATGAAGACAGACTGCTTGCTTAAAATGTATTAATATCAGTTATAATAATAATAATAACATGACATTTAAATGCTTAATTTTATGTAACGTAGACATGCTAATAACTGATAATAAAAAATAACATACAAAATAATTATATACAGTGTCTCACACTGAGACTTACTCTTTTACACAGTAATTATAGTTTAGTGTACTCAAAATTCCTTTTGACTTTTACTGTAAAATTAAATATAACGTGATGTTAAACCATTTAGTGTTTTTTTTTTTTTTTTTTTTTTTTTTTATATTATCATATATAAGAAAAATTTTAATTGTTGTTGGGCAGATACATTAAATAAAAACACTTACTATGCTATGATTAATGTAAGAATAAAAATGGTCTAATTCAAATAAAAAAGGGTTTTGTTGGTTCGCTGATCTTGGTCTCTGTGTTCTGCAGCGCTCCTGTCCAGATGTGAAAGCCGAGATGTTCGAGCTGCTCTTCCAGATTCTCCAGCAGAACTGGAGGTTCTTCTTCAAGAACTCAGTTCTGAGCAGCGTTCAGAGAACCGGAGCTGAAGAACAGATGGAGAACCAAGCGCAGTTCATTGCCGCCATGCAGGTATCAACTGCTCTAAACCCAGTCTAATTTGCCAGTCTAATCAGTTTTTGTTTTTGGCTTTTATATTTTGAATATTCTAGTCCATGTTTCCTTAAATTTTGTTTCATATAAATTGAGCTTTAGTTGTGGCTCTGAATATGCGGATATGTGAGGTGTTGGACTTTTTTATTGTATTTTTTTATTTTTTTGTATTTGTTTTGCAGGCATTTGGTCAGTCTTTTCTGCAACCGGACATTCACATCTTCAAACAAAACTTGAGTTACCTTGAGGTCCTGAACTCCAAACACAAGCTGTACCACAGGGTAAATTATTTTATTTTTTAAAACTTAATACTTAAATTATATTTCTTATTAATAAATATTTTATTCAATTAAAAGGTAAATTCCTATTCACTATATAGATCAAACATTTTATTTTATTTATATGTAATATGCAAGTTTTATTTTTATATTTTTCTATACAAATTTTACTTATTCAAGTTTTCTTAATATAAAATGTACTTTTTAAAATAAAGTAGGTTTCATTTCACTTTTGAGGTTATTTTTTATTTATATTTAATATAATTATAAAAAAATCTGAAAAAGTTTAAGTCAAAATTTAAAATCAGAAAAAGTATAAGTAATATTTAATACAAATAAAAAAATAAAATTCATAAATAAATCTAAGGTGTAATGTATTTGGATTTGTAATGTATTTTGTATGTTTTGATGTGTGCTTGTGTGTTAATTTCAGAAGCTGTTCCGGAACACCATGCTGTTCCACTTCATAAATGTTCTCCTTCAAGTCCTCCTTCACAAGAGCCACGACCTCCTCCAGGATGACATCACACTGGCGCTCTACAACATGGCGGCTGTGGATTTCTCAGCATTTTACTCTTCCTTCTTGCCAGAGTTCCTCAATGGCTGCCAAGGCCTCGACCCTCACCAACGCACAACGCTTGCCCGAAACTTCGTGCCAGAGAGGGTGAGTGAACCTGACTGATGCCATTAATACCTGACGTGATAATTACATTAGAAAACTGTGGGGCTTTTTTACAAATTTGAAGCACTGGAAACATCTTCTGGCTTTCTTTTATTAAACACAACTCTGTCTTTAATGCCTTTTAATGTTTGCATATACACTTAGGATGGCTTGGGGGTGAGTAAATTGTGGGTTAAATATATATTTTTTTTTAATGGTGAACTATTCCTTTAATGCTGGCGGATGATTAAGAATAAAAGCGTGCACATCAAGCGAGCCTGTCTCATTGAACCTGGATCGAATTAGTGAGATTGCATGAGCTTAAATTTTCATTTATGAAACCGCTTTAGTCCAGATTGGTTATTTCGATTCAAATTTTAGACCTTAAAGGAATAGTTCACCAAATTCTGTCATTTACTCACCCTCAAGTTGTTTGAGTTTATTTGTTCTGCCGAACACAGAGAAAGGTATTTTGAAGAAAGTCAGCATTGATTTGCATAATAGGGAAAAAAATACTATGGAAGTCAACGCTTACCCAAAACAGCCTGGTTACAGGCTTTCTACAAAATATCTTCCTCATACAGGTTTGGAACTGCTTGAGCGTGAGTAAATGAGAATTTTCATTTTTGGGTGAACTATCCCTTTAATCCCTGCTTTTCTTGCCGTCTTTCATGAAATAGCCCCTGGGGCGATTAGTTGCCAGGTGTTGTCAGATTCACCTGTACACAGACTTGTCCCATACACTTGGTTTTGGGTGATGTCGTGGGTTCAGCGTGAGCAGTCTTCATGTTTTAACATGTGAGTCACGTCTTGTCTCTGTCTCCCGCAGGACCTGCCATCGTTTTCTCAGGGAGTGTATCGTATCGTGAACGACCTGCGCTTCTACAGACTGTGCAATGGAAGCCTTCCTCCGGGAACCCTGAAACTATAGCATCGCTCCATCACCCTGCCGCTCAGCCAAACCACAGCCCATCTTTCTCCAGGACGCCGATCACTGTTTCTGTGGTCATGTCTCGCCTTTCGCCAGGGGGCCGGCCTGAGACCTCAGCAGCGGCGTGCTCCGAGAGCCACGGGGCTTTGTTCCTCAGCTTGTTCTATGTTTATTTCAGCTAGATTTTACACATTTGCCAATGATCAAGAGGCCAAAGCTGCTGTCGAGAAACTCGTCCCAAATCAGCTGATGCGGTTCGGAGCGCTGCGGTTCGTGGGAATCGGACCAGTGCTTGTTGATTTAAAAGGACAATGTATCTGAAAGCACACTTATTTTTGTTGACGTGAACCGGTGGCGTTTGAAATGCAGTGGTGTAGAGTTGAACAAACTCATCTCGAGACTGTTTCAGTGAGTGAAGCATTGCTGGATTCTGAATGGTTTTAAAGTGAACAGGTGCAACGCTGAGCACTGAATTTTTCTTAAATTGTCTGGTTTTATTGCCCTCTCCTTATTTCCATGGAGACGGACTCTCACATCTTTTCCATATCATTCCATCCTGATCCAGGACAAACAAACCTTCAATAAAGTTTTATAATGAAATGCACTTTGTCTTTCTCATTTTGTGTGTGTTGTCATGTGCTACATACAGAATTATACATGCATTTAATATTATATAAATGTATTAATTTGACCACACAAAAAACCTCTTCTGCATTTTAAAGGGTATTTTTATCAGGCTCTTGTGACAATAACATTTTTGAAAAATAGTATCTTAAAATATTCCGTGAACTGCATTATTTCTGTGGTTGATTGGTAACCGGTTTGCCCCATAACCGTTTATCTGTGCCTGGAAGAAACAAGAAACCGCTTCCTGTGGTCTGTTGGGTTAGATAACCTTTTGTTAAGGTTTCGTCCAAACCGTAAGGAACAGGAAAAGCGAAGCTACTCTGGTAACAAAAGACAACGCGATAAAACTATATGTCAGCGAAGCAGCAGTGTAGACTTTACAAACTATGAAGAACTTGCCGAAGATTTTTGCTTTCATGAAAGTGCAAGAACATAGAAAATTGTTAGAACTAGTATCTTAATTAGCGAACAGGCGATTTGACTTTGGTTGCAAAGATTTTTCTAAACGCAAGACAACTGTTGCTGCCGCAAACGCCACAGGTAATAAATACTTTCATAGCCAAATATTGTTAGTCAACATTAAGAGGCGTTTTTTTTGACTTTGCAGTTCATGCAAATCATTTACTGAAACCTTAATACTACTAACACACCAACAACTACTTAATATTGCCACACCCCTGGGCAAAAAAACACCCAAAAAAACTCTTCATGGTCTTAACCACAAATTTCTGTTTAAAAGGCCACTGTCACAGAAAAACAATGAAGATTTTGGCAGAATATGGGAAGTTTGATTCAGAGTGAATCATGATAAAACATGAACTGCTTAGTGATTCTTCAGAGCAGTGTCTTTGATGAGAAATAAAAATGAATGCATCTCTACCACAGAGAAGCGTGGAGGAAAAGTGTCTTGATGTGAGCAGCCTTTTCAGCTGCTGAAATCTTTCATTAATCTTTTAATTAATTTACTTGAAATGTGTCTCATAAATTTCTAGTTCTAAGTACTTATGAAAGTTAATTTCATATCAGTTTGCCTTTCTCAAATCAACCTGTTTCTGGGTTTACGTTTAGCTACTCATGAACTGTCTGAAGTTACCAGTATCGAGTGGAGTAACATTGACTGTTGTTTATGTAAAAAGTCTGTCTGTAGGTTTACCCACGCAGCTTAAACAGTCAGAGAAATCAAACAGAAGGCTATCCCGTACTTTATCCACAACATTTACATATTTGTGCAATTCTATCCTGAACCGGGATTAGTGGGAAAAATGTTTATTTAATTTTTTTAATTTGTGCCCAGTAATGCATTACACACAGTTTTTTTTTTTTTTTTTTTTTTTTTTGGACATTTTATGTTGCTGTCCTAAGGAGAAACAATACAGGCAAAAACGCTTGAGACACTTGGGCTTTTTGATTTTTACTAAATTGTTTTATGGACACCCAGCACCTAATTTCCAGTTCAATTTTAAGCACATGTCAGATTGTGTAAAAGAATTATAGTGTGTGTGTGTGTGTGTGTTTGTGTGTGTTTGTGTGTGTTTGTGTGCATCTGGCCAGAGTATAGAGATGTGTCTTTAATCTTGATTTAAACTGACAGAGTGTGCCTGCCTCCCGAACAGTATTAGGTAGTATTAGGAGTTTGGGTGCTAAACAGGAAAAACATCTGCCACCCGCAGTAGATTTTGATATTCTAGGTATTATCAAATGGCCAGAGTTTTGAGAATGCAGCAGACATGGAGGACTATAATGATATAAGAGCTCGCTCAAGTACTGAGGAGCTAAGACATTCAGGGCTTTATAAGTAATTAACAAGATTTTAAAATCTATA
>JAUMHI010000035.1:2273577-2288618 GCA_032359435.1 Enteromius unitaeniatus
ATAATAAATCATAATATTATTATTAGTTATTAATTATTTACCGACTGTTTGTGCCATGTTGTTATGGCCATTATATAAAAACAATGAGTTGCAAGAGGCCATGTGTATTTTCTTTTATGGTTAAGGGGTTTTCAGGCCATTTGTTTTGTATCTTTACCCCGAACAACTCCCATTAACCATGGTAAACTCATAATGTATTATCTCTATACTGTATGTGTAATGCTGTAACAAAACAAAACAAAAAAAACCTCTGTTCAGTGCGTTCTGAAGTATCAGCAACATATAAACACATAAAAAGACACACACAAACAACATAAAAAACAATTGAAACAATGAAAAGGAACAAAAAACAAAAATAAGAAACATGATAGAAAGGAGGAAAAGTGCTCCGTCCAGTGCCCCGTCTGTGGTGAGTGAATATTTTACAGTATGTCTGATTATCCACCCTGATATGCCACCTCCTTTCAGAACGGCCCAAATTTGGTTCATGTACTGGATGAACTGACCTTTAGACCAGCACTGGAGCTCAACTATCACATTTCCACAGGCCAAAAGCTAACCAGCAATGTGAACGTAACCAAAACAAACTCAAATGAAACCAACGTAAAAATTACAAAGCATGGATGTTGTATTCGGGAGTGTAAAGGCCCTTTCACATCACGGCTGCAATGCAATTTGACCAGCGCACACCGACCTGGACCAGAATATAAGTTCAAGAGGGTCTAAGCTGGTCTCTTCAGTTTGGTAGTTAGAGATTCTTCCATCTTGGTTTGATTTTAGCGCCAGAACTGCCACAAAATAATGAGGTCAAGCGAATTGTACAATAATAGCGGCATTTTGAAAACAGTTTGAACTAAAAAGCACTTTTTAAAAAATTGTTTTGGAGTCCACTTTAACTGCCCTAAATTTGCACCCTTTAATACAGAGCCAATACAGAGGACACGGTCATGGAATAAAATATGAGATGGGAGGAAAAATATTTTTTAAATATTTTTTATTCTGCATTTGCAAAACCTTTGCATTCTCCTGCATTGCATTGATTCCCTTGCAATACGTTTACATTCTTTCAAAATACTTTGCATTCGCTTGCAAAGGTATTGCTGTCTCCCGATAAATTTTTTTTAAATGTTTTTGCTCGCAAATGTATTGTTCCACTATGAAACTCCGCAAGAAATTGGTTGCAAACTTATTGTTTTCCCCCAAATCTTACAAATGTCTTGCATTCACCTACGATATTTCCTTCACTTGCATTCTCCCAAGAAATTTAGAATTTGCTCACAAGATTTTTGTGTTCACTTGCAAAAGTATTGTTCCTCAAAAAACTATGCTCAATCATAAAACATTTGCTTTAACTTGCAAAATACTGTGTTTCCCCAAAACTATTTGTGTTCACTTGCAAATCTTTCTTGCGTTTCCTTCCAAAAGTACTGCGTTCCCCCACGTTACATTCCCTTACAGAGTAAAGCATTAACTTCCAAAACTTTGTGCTCACTTAAAAAAAGAAAAGAAAAAAAAAAACCCTGGATGAATTTTGTTTTCTTTTGCAAAATTATCATATTGTTAATAATATCCCGTTCCCCCAAGAAACTTTTCATTCACTCAAAAAACATTGGCATTACAATGTGAAAAAAAGTATTGCGTTCCCTTGAGAAATTCTGCATTCACTTGTGAAAAAATTATTCCCCAGAGAAACTTTGTGATCTTTGTGTATTGTGATCCCCCGAGAAATGTTACAAAACTTTTCCATTCTCTTGCTAAATTTTTCTCAGGGGAACAGTACTATTTTTCGAGAGAATGCAGACATTTTCCAAGTAGGAAATGAAAACGTTTTTTTAACAAATGCAATTTTTGCATTTGCAGTCAACGCAAATTTTTCCTCCCATCTTATTCCCCCATTACCACGTCCCTTTATGGCCTCCGCACTTCTAGTGATATTTTGATGGCTGTTAAATCTTTCAAATTTCTGCCTCAAAACTAGGACACATAAAAACACGAAGGAAAAAAATAGTAGTAATGACTAGTTCTGACCCACCGTTCGGCAAAAATGACGAATAATGGGCATTTCATTTTAACTTAAGGAAGACAAACTAAATGGCAAAAAGCGGTCCAGCTGTGGCTAGACGACTGGGGATCTTTAAGGGGATTGGTGGAATGGGGGGGGGGTCGGGTCACTTACACGGAGATGTGGGTGAGGTGAGTCCGCCATCGGGGGGCGTGCTGCTGGATTTAGAGTCTGGCATTGGGAGGGGCACTGGACGCGCCACAGGGGGGGGTGGAGGCAGCAAGAAGGAGCCCGGCATTTTGCTCTGGCCGCTCCCGTTCGGCTGCAGATGACACAAACAGGGTGAGGAGTACGGACACGCCTGACACCCCACAAATGGAAAAAAACAACGCAGGCTAACTCCGAAAAAAAAAAAGGAATGGGGGGGTGGCTGGTAGTGGAGAGTGTTGAGAGGGAAACAACCAAAAGGATGAATGTCTGTTTGCTTTTGTTTATGAAGGGGTGTTCGTGTTTGTTTGTGTGTTGACTTCACCACAGGCACAGACAGGAGCAGTGGAGGAGCTGGAAAAAATAAAATGGAGGACTTTAGGCAGAAGGTGAAGAAGAAGAAATGGACGCACGAATGGTGAGGGGAGTTTTGGTCCATGTAATGATATCAAATCAAAAACCAGGGCGCAAAAAACCAAGCCACGTTCACGACGCTAAAAAAATGGCACAAGCAAATCTGAGGAGGGATGCGCGCTATGGCGAAACACGCAGAGGTCGTCAGCTGTTGCACAGATGGGGTTTTTATCGTGGAAGTGGACAGAGAAGGAGAGATTAACTCAAGATCGGCTAGACAAGCACAAGATACATAACAGCGACCGATTGGTCGACCTCAAAGACAAGGAACGCACACATTTGTTTGCATTGAAGACAGAAGGAGGTTGTTTCGTGTTGTAAGAAATGCAAACTATGCAAAAGTAATACAGTTGATAATGTTAGTTGCACATCGGACAAAAAAAAAAGTTTTTAGGAATCATTAAATAATCAAATTATAAAATCCAAATTAATGTAGATTTAGGTTAGGATTTGTGTTTAGGTCTATTACAGATAAAGAATGTAAAAAACAATAACAGTGAACTGAATACTTTAAATGTGTGCTAAATATGACATAACCACAACTTTTCTTTAAACGCTTGATAATATTAACTTTACAAATATAAATTCACTTCATACTTGAGGCTAGAGTTTTTGCTAGACTGAGGCAAATAGTTAAAGCTAAGGTTTGTTTCATCAACCTTACTTTACTTATCTCTAAATAGCTGCATACTACAAAGTATATACTCCATATTTCCAAATGAGCAAAATGGCCTGCAGTATGGTCTGCAATGATAATGTTTCATGAAGTAGAATGTGACAATCTTTACATTCTAAATGGAATACTAGTGTAACGCTTGCATTGTTGGATACAGTTCTCTGTTGCATACTGCGTTATTTGTTTCAAAGTATACAAAACGAGTATGAGTAGTATGATATGATACCATTTCCAGTATTCACTATTAACCAGTCTATGAATATCTATATAAACCTTAAACAATTTTGCAACACAAGTTACATGTAAAGCAGCAATCAACTGACCCCAGTGTCAGATCATCACTTCCAGTATGAGGTCACTTCCTCTTACCTGACCACTAGCCTGTCCCGATCCGTCAGCACACACAAACTGCACGAACTCCTTGAGCGGGTCCTGTCCCGGGTGGTGGTGGTATCGGATGGTGGGATGGGTGAAGTAAGGGCTGGACTGCTGGATGATGGAAGGTGAAGGGAAGTGCAGGGAGGAAGCTGAGGCACGGGGACTTCCTGCTGACAGACAGATACACATAGAGAGAGAGGTCAGTAACAGGTTTTGTGTCAGTGCTAGAAGTATATCAGCAATGAGCGAGACTGACACACAAGGATACAATAGATGACATGAGATGGAAGTGATGGAAATCAATTCAGGTAAACTGTGTGTGTGTGTGTTCCAAGAACAGAGCTAAATCAAAACCTTCTACAGGACGTCCTCTTATGTAAAAATTCAGAAACATACGAATCGTTATATAATCACATTTTTAAATCCAAGGTTACGCTTTTACAAATTCTTCTACGATTTATATTATAAGTATAAATAATGTTTGCCTCAAAAACCCCATATAGAAAAACTATTCATAAATAATGACATATAAATACATCAATTACAGATTTCTTTCATTAACACGCTCTTTTGACAAACTCAAAATTGTTCAGACAGACACTGACATGAATGAAATCTTAATTTCTGTTATGTTATCATAGTATTTCATTATCAATGAAGATCATTTTTTACTACAACTTGCGAACAGAGACCCCAAACTCTAACATGGACGCCAATCAACCACAAAAATGAAAGACTGCTTCAACTTCAACATGAGTTACAGATTTTGTACTTTAGATAACCTGCTTCTTTGTTAATAGAAATGTAGGAATCTGAATGAAAGCACAGATAAACAAATAAAACATTGATACGATGATCTAAAGTATGTGCAACGAGAAATAAAATTGCAATATTGATACATATTTGTATCAGCACAACACTAACGTGAACGAACTGCAGTGGTTCTTGATAAGTCATGATGCTCTCTCCTTTGCATGAAGAATAACACCGCGCTCATCTCCCAACCAGCGAGTGGAGGGGTGAGGGGTCTTGTCTCCTCCAGCCAAGCAGGGCCCCCAGCTGCCCGGGACAGTCTGCCAACTTCCAGAGTCTCCCTGTAACCCAGACGCTCCCAGCCAAAGCCCTGCTTTTCACCCTCTCTGCCACGCAGACTGCTATTCCCTCCTCTTCCTCCATTTCTTTCGCGCTTTCATCATCCACCCTTTAATCCCATTAGGGAATGGGACGGAGCCAAAGCTTCAAGAAGAAGGCAAATGGCACCCCCCCCACCACCAGGAGTGACTCCACAACAACAGCCCAAACACAACCTCTACACACAACACACGACCACACAAGAAACCCAGCAGATCATTTCAATACACAACACAAAAACACCTATCTATCTATCTATCCATCCATCCATCCATTTGTATGTCTATCCTTCTGTCCATCCACCCACCTATCTCTATCTATCTGTATATTTTCTGTCAGTCTGTCCATCCATCCTTCAGTCTATCTATCTATCTATCTATAGATCAATCTATTTGTATGCCTATCCTTCTGTCCATCCACCTTTTCATTTATCTATCTATCTATCTATCTATAGCTCCATTTAGTTGTACATCTATCCTTCTGTCCATCCACCCACACATTAATTAATTTATTAATTCATTCATCCATATGTCTGTGCATCCATCCATCCATCTATCTACATATCTGTATATGTATCCATCCATCTGTTTGTATGTCTCTCTCTGTCCATCTATTCATCCATCCATTCATCCTTCAGTCTATTTATCCATCCATCTATTTGTATGTCTATCCTTCTGTCCATCCACCTATTCATGCATCCATCCATCTATCTATCCATCTATCCATCTATCTATCCATCTATCTATCTATCTATCTATCACTGTCTGTCATCCATTCATCCATCTGTTTGTCTGTCAGTGGGGCTGGTTATCATAGTTTTGTAACATAGTTCAGTATCTCTCTGAAAGAATTAATAATGGGTCAACTAGTGTGTATTAATTTACAAAACCATCTACAAAAAAAGTACATGTACAAGCGCCACTTATTTGATGACAAGACGTGTGATGTCAAATGTTGGCACATTTATTCGTTTTTTTCCTTCTCTTTCATCCCAATTGATAATAGATGATAAAATACTTCAGAACATCTTTGAAAATGCAGTCCTCTAATCATGTGAGTCTTGTATTAAAGGAGAGTGGATATGTACTTTGATCAGAGCTGCACAGCAATTTTAAACATTTCACAAGCTCACGTGCATCTGGTGCTGGTGAAACAACGCCTCTAGCGGAGGGAGAATGAAGTCGGGAAATGGAGAGACCAATCACCAACTAATCACATTTACAGACAGACAGACAAAAAAGACAAATCAGCCTCGGTACAGAGGAGAAAGAGGGTGAGGGGTGGGGGGGCCGAATGGCGAACGCCTTCACCCGACCCGACCGTGGCGTAAACACGACCTCGCCTCTCCCCGAATGTCACCACATCCGACCCCAGCAGGGGGGGCGTGAGGGAGCAGGACAGGAGGGGGAGGGATGTGGGAGGTGGGGTGGGGGGGGCTCTGAACTCTCACCTGGTCTTACACCTGCCAGCATGGGCAGCGGGTGATGGGTGAACGGCATGCGTGCAGACCTCGTATGGCCGGACAGAGCGCTGAAATCGAATTTCCCCGACTTCTTAAGAGAACCAGGCGACGAGAGTCCTGGTAAAAATGGGATCAACAAAATGGCAGAACAGAGATGTGGATTTAATCAAACAGGGTTTTTGCTTCTTGATCTTCATCTAAAAAAAAGAGATCTTATCCATGTCAGCTTCTACAATACGACAGATCTGCTGATAATAATACTAAAAATGATCCTTTGAATCTACAGATAAGACACTGCTAGGTTTTTTGTTTGCTGTGAAGTATAGAGAAGCCAATCACACTGCAAAAAATTATAATTATTAATCAGTATTTTGCCCCATTTTCCAGCAAAAACATTTAACAAGAAAAAAGGTTTTTTGCCAATGAGGTAGAAAAATAAAGTTGTATTTGAATGTATTTTTACCTCACTGTCAAATTGCTTCATCTTAAGAATGTTACAAATATATACTAAGCATAAATAAATAAGATGTTGACTAAAGTAAATGCATGTTGATTTAAGGATTATGCTGGAAAACGAGGTGAAATATTGCTTAAAAACTGTGTTTTTTTGCAGTGCCGACAGGTCCAGGGTGCGAGCTTTGTTTTGAAGCAGTGGAGTGCAGGAAAGAGTGGGATAGGGGTCGGGACAGGGCCGGGAAGGGTCTCTATGCAGCTGTAAGTGGGAAAAAAGATGCCACGACAGCAGATCCCAGGAATAACTCGTGTCAGTCTGTCTGTCTGTCATTTCCAAATCACCAAATCTCAAAGGAAAGAGTACAGTGTCAAAGCATGAATGTCAGGATTTTAGCTACAGCTAGTGATATATCAATAAATACACTACCATCAACACATTTGGGGTCAGTACAATTTTAAATGTTCATAATGTCTCTTATGCTCACCAAGGCTACATTTATTTGATACAGTAGAAGAATATTATTCTAATCTAAAATAACTTCTATTTAAATAGACTATATTTTAAGATGCAATTTTCTGTCTTCAGTGTCTCAATATCTCAATATGGATATATACATTAGTATGAAACATATTATAATTTTAATAATGTTAATTTTATGCGCATCCAACTTACTTTAACAACCATGGATCACTCTTCTTAATAGATATCAGCACTTACTATATAAAAAAATCCTACTGGTCCTCCACTACCCTTTTTTTCCCCAAAAGTATTTAAGAAATTATCAAATGTCTTTAAAATCACAACAAAACCCTTCTGCCATTAGTCAAGAAGTGAAAAAGAGATCACAATCTGCAATTTAAACATTACTGAGGAAATGTTTAGCCATATAAAAGCGAGAATAAACAAAAATCCCTTCATTTCCAGATGATGAACTCATCTGCACTACACCTCTTCAACAAGTTTCTACTAGTCAGCAAAGTTGATCAGTTTACAGATGACAAGCCAATAAAAAAACATATTATACAAACACTTAGCACTAAATGAAGTCTGTTATGTCTGAATGTGTGTTCAGATGGACTTAATACATTCGAGCGACCGCATAACTAATGCCAACCAAACGTCTTCACAAACCGAATGCAAATGAGTAAATAACCGTAAATGCTAGCTGTGTACAGACTCTGACATGCAAACACTCTTAAAACTTCACCTGGGGAACCAAATCAGTGGCTTTCACTTGACTTTTCAGCACTGAGGGAAAAAGTCAAACACAAGCGCTTCTGTTCCAGTGGCAGGTTCGAAAGCTTGTGCCAAAAACAGGAGGACAGGCGGGAAGCGTGATGTGAGAATGATGAGGGAAATGAAAGTTAAAAATATGTGATGGTTTTGTCTTCTCGTATATAACGCCGCATTAATGTGTCGTCCTGATCCTATAAATGTCAAGCTGAGGCTGCGGAGCTGCTAGCTTCAGCTGTCCTGAGCTTGGCAGGGCTGAATATACACCGGGCTCACCCAGTGACCCAGAAACACGGCCAAACATGTCAGGACTCGGGAAGGAAAGGAAAAGGAGTTTACCATCAAATCCTGTGGCTGGTTTTGGGGGAAACAATTATCCTAAGTGGTGATTTAAAAACCCCATTTAAGATGTTAAAGAACCGCGCGAGAAAGCCACGAATCTGCTAATTATGCGAATGTCACGTTTGAACAAATATCTGCCGCCCCCAAAAGAGTTAAATGCGAAAGTCTATGAAAAAAATGGCAAATTATAGAGAAATTGTTACAAAACGTTTTAGAGTACTTAAAAGTGCAAGGATTGGCAAATTTTAAAGCAACACTGTCTGCTGAAAAAAAATGAGTGTGATATTTACACAAGATCACTGAGAATTAATTATGTTTTGAACAAACAAACAGCACAAAAAAATATTTCATATGGTATCCGTGTGGAGCTAATCTGTGGGAGAGCTATATGATTGTGTACTGCAACAAACATTTTTTTTTTTTAAATAATATAATTAATAATATATGTAAACATTCATTTATGTATAACATTTATGTATACATTCATACATATATATGTATATATATATATATATATATATATATACACACACATATATATATATAGAAGATTGTAAGTTAGTCAAAAGAATAATCATGAGTATATATATATATATATATATATAAAAACACATTCATATATATTTTCAAGAAAAATACGTTGTATATATATTAAATTAATTTATATATAATTTAAAATATAAGAATACAAATGTATATACACATGTAAATATTTTCAAAATACTTGCTGTATTATACACACACATACAAAAATGTGTTTAAATAATAATAATAATACTGTAAATATTATTGTAGAATTATTTAATATTCTTAATATTCTATAAGTTGTGGCTACATCAAAACATGCATCTCTGTAAGGTGCTGAAAATCACTTTCCATGATCTTAGACATTAGCCTGTGTATTTGTGTGTGTGTGTGTGGTAAAATCATGGGTTATGTGTTATTTCTCTGTGTCTTGTGCCAGCCCCGATGCTCAAGCAGACTGGCAGCCAATCAAACGCTCCCGTGACCTTCCAGTCTCGCCACGCTAACAAGCTGGCCGCCAAACAAACCTTGACCTGTCAAAAAACGCCATATATAACGCCTCCTCGCACAACACACGCGCTCTCAAACAGATACACACATTCATCATCCAACCATCAGAAAGTCCCTCAACAGACACACGCAGAAAGTCACAAATCCAAGTACATATCACTTCTGCCATGAACTACAGTACTAATACACACAGGTTCCCAACCCCTTTGACTAATAAATTTTTTTTCTTTTGATTGATGCCAGTTAAATTATTTAAAGCATTAAAAAAAAAATGCAGATTCAATATGGAAATTGAGGCTTTTACAGGTAATTGATTCTATAAATTGATTTTTGTTTTATTACACACTAATAAATAAATAAAATAAAACATTTAAATATTATCAATAAAAAAATAGCTATTTTTAGAAACAGACATTTCAGTCACTTTACACTCAAAAAGAACCTTTCTTTGCCAATTAATATTTTGAAAAATGTATATTTAGGATGAATGCTTTCATTACTTAAATTAATAAACTTGTAAAAAATTATTTTGGTAATTTTTTACCAAAGTCTAAGAGTCAGCTGATGTTTTTTTTTTACCAATTTCAATCATTGTCAAAAAGACCAATTGGTTGCCAATTAAAATTTTTGAATAAAAGTTATATTCACAATGGAGACTTTCACTACCTATTTAAATCAACACATTTTGAAATTTTCAGCATTCAATAAAAGTATTAAACTCAAAGTCTCTGCCTAAACCTGACATTTTGCATAAATATGACAGTTTCCCGTCCTGTGGGAGCCTCGTTCCCTCTCTGACCCACTCAACGTCAACAAAAGCATCACAAACAGATGTTTACAGACAAAGTGGCACAGTCTAACAAGGTGAAAGAGGGTGCAGGAGAATGAGAAATAGGCGGGATGATATCTGTGTCGGCCCAGGGCGAGAGAAAGCGATGGGGGCATATGAATGAAGCGGCTGCTGGTGTACGCCGGGCGACACCAGATTTAATGATAAATGACACCGTCACCTTGCAGCATTGCCAGAGCCTCATTCAGGTAGTGAATCACCTTTGGAGCGTAGCGTGGTTCACACTCTCACACACACAAACACACACTCTTGCGCGCTCGGAGCGCCACCACCGCCTTCATCGGCGTAACAGATGTCTTCTGTAACCCAGTAGCTCCCAACGCTGTCGACACATGGAGGAGCCATCTGGACCAGAGCTCTGGTGCTACACAGACTGTGTGTGTGTGTGTGTCTCTTCATGCGTGGGGTGGGTGTAAATATGTGTGTGTGTGTTGTGTATTCCCATGACATCAGGAGCACCTGAGCATGCTGGCATTTTTTTTTTGGTGGGATTTACCCATGTTTCCCTAGATTAAGATCTGTGTGACGGCGTGTTGATCATGACGTGGGCGGCAGTGAATGTGATTAGATGTAGGTGGACCCTCGGGCCAGAAACGTACCCTCTCCAAATACACAAGTTGCCGTTGTACGTACACAGCACACATTCTTACATTACTGTCGCTATTCTTGCGTAATCTATTTTGGCACACTCGAGGGGCTGATAGAGTTACCTTCAAATGTCTGTGCCATTACAATCAATGTGAAGCGCACGGTCTGATGGATTTCAGAGCGAAACAGGATATTCAGCAACAAAACAAATGTAGGCGGGTCCCTTTTTTATCCAGTGGTACAGTATTATTGTCTCTTTATCACAAAATAATAATAACAATAATTTTATAAATTAAAAAAAGAATAATAAATGCTTAAATATAATAAACAATAAAAGTATAAAATATATATAATACATACAAATATGTAATAAATATATAATAGTAACATAAAATTACAAAATATATAGAATATATTATAGATTATAATAAAGTAAATTTCTATAAAATATAAATATTACACTAACAACAAATTAATAATCTTGATTAATCAAATCCAAAATAAGTTGTTTGTTTGCATATGTGTGTGTGAACTTTGTATATTTATTATGTAAATATAAACAAACACATACAGTATATATTTAGAAATTATTTACATGTATATATTAATATTCATATTATTTATATAATATAAAAATATATTTAATATATAAATATAACCTATTTCTTAAGTATATACATGACTACGTGTATTTATATATATATACACACATAATAAATATACACAATATATTATGTAAACAAGCTTTGGAAGGGATTAATCGCGATTCATCGTTTGACAGCACTTATTCAAATATATAATACTTTTTTTATTAATCTTTTTTTTATTGTGGACTTACAAAGTTTGTATAAAAAGTATGAAAATAAAATGAAAATAAATAAAAATTGCTGTGGTGTGACAACAGCTGAGCTAAACGAGACAACTGACCATAAGAGACGTATTTGTGGTGTCATGTTATGAACTGCATTCAAACAATTTGTGGATCGTGATGAGGCATGAAACCGAGCTTGTGTTTGCATTCGCATACTTGAGTAGTGCAGGCTATACATGTCAGACGTTACAGCGTATACAGGCTTGAGATCTCATAGGCGTGCTGAATAAACAGCTGAGATATTGCTTATAGCATGTAAACCCCTTTATGCACACACACTAATTACAATAAATCAAGAAGAAACAAACAAAAACGCTACGTAAATATCTGGAAAGGCCTGCTGCTCTACGCAACACAATAGCCACGTTTGTAAGTGTTCGTGTTTGGGAATGCTGTGGAAATCAGGATTTGGAATTTTGCTTCGGTCAACAGGGATCCTATATCACAGTCTAACACAAACAATGGATGTACGGAGAGACTTCTGATGCACAAAACAAAATATGACAGCACATTCACAGGCCACAAAACACCCGCCACCTCCGAGCACCGGGAAAAACAGCAAAGAGCCGAGGTGTGTGATGCAGCAGAGAGGTTGAAAGAAAGACAGAGATAAGAGACATTTCAGTACACTTGTATGCATTATAATATGAGGGTAATGTGGTCTAACCATGGTAAGGAAACTGCACGCCATCGTTTTCGTGTTTTATCTTCCTCTCCTGCATACTGGCCAAATGGTGTTGCACTGAAAAACCCAAACAGGGGAAAAGAATAGAGTTAACAATGACACAGAGAGGAGGAGATCGAGACAAACTGGAGAGATGGGAGAAATTTGGGACCACTGTTGAATCATTATCAATACATCATCACTTTACACAACATATGCATGAGGTCACAGACAGTATTGCTCACTATCTCCCAGAATCAACCCATTTTTAAGTGCAACATTAGAAGTGAAAAACACACAAGTCCCACAGAGCATCCAATCAGCAGCTGACGTATGAGGGGTGGGGCAGAATATCAAATGAGCATTGGCTGCATCACAATTCACATAAAAATGTCACAAAATGTTAAAACAGGTGTCTATTTGCATGCTATCCATACTGAGTAGTATGCGATTTAAAAGTAAATGCATTTCAGATACGAGTACAGTGAAAATCGTTTACCATAGGTGTCTAGATTGTATATATCAGATGAAATTTTGAAATATGCATTTCTCAAAGCTTTCTTGGATTAATTTGTATGCAAAACAGGGTGCAGTCAATGTATCTTTTTTTTTGTTTTGATTTTGTGGTATGAGCACAGGATCATTTTTAACTATTCACTGTCTTGATTTTTAGAGGGAATGGTGTATGTTTAAGGCTCTGATGTGAGGATAAAGGTCATGTGACAGCAGCACGGCTCAAGTTAAAATGTATTTCATTGCCACATTCTGCCAATACAACACAACAACGAAGCTGCCTTTTCACACAAAAAAAGTTACCATACATAGTTACCCTTTCAGTCGAATCACTTCGACGTTACATATGGGAACTTGCCAGAGAGACCTATATTTTTGGAGCTTTTACTAAAGGCCAATGAATATTGGCGTGCACTGATTGCGCTCAGGTGAACCTCATCACTGCGTGAGTATAAGAGGGCACGCGCACAGTGCACATGCAGCTTTTCGCTTCAGAGCCGTTGCTGTTTTGGAGCTGGAGATCCCCGGGCTTTCGTTTGTGAAGAAGGTGAAGGAGATCGTTGGAGAAGTTCCCGCAAAACCTGCTCTCTCGTCTGACAGCGTTTCTGGGCGGCTGTCAGCGGATCCTGCGAGCTGGTGGCCTTTTTCAAGGCCGGCTGTGCCAGTCTTCGATTTATCCAGTGAGCATAAACCCCTGAGTGCATGGAGTTCCCGCGTTTAGGTCTTCCCTGGGCGACCGGGAAAAAGAGCAATTTTCCTACGGTTGGTGACGCATTCTGTAACGGGATGTTGATCTGGCCCTGCGTTTCTGGGTGTGGAAGTTTCCTCACCTCGTCGGACGGTCACGAGCGCTGTCTGTCATGTCTAGGCCAAGAACATGCTCAGGTGGCGTTCGTGGAAGGTCACTGCGCTAATTGCGAGCATATGACCTTGGCTGTGTTGAGGTCCCGTCTCTCACTCGTGAGCAGGCTCCCCTCGCGCTCTTCCCGTGATAAGTTGTTGGACTGTAGCAAGTTCACGGCTGTCACGGTGAGACGCCTGGGGGACCTCCAGGTGACGGTTCAAAATGCTTCGTCCAGTGCTCCAGCTGCGCGAACTTCTGACGCACTGCGCAGTCCCGTGGTGTTCTCGGAGGACACCGCTCCCCCTACTACAGCAGGCCCGAGTGTGTCCTTCGGCCCTCTCCGCGCTCGATGGCGGTGCAACCAAGGGTTACGAGGGGTTTCCCCAAGTGGAGCGTGCCGTGGCGGTCCATCTGTGTCTGCGCGGCGCGTCTTCATGGAGGGGTCAACCTCGTCTCCCGTCCAGAGCCTGTATGCTGTCGTCCACTCTCATGGGCAAGGCGTACGGTGCTGCTGGACAGGCTGCTACTGCCCTGCACGCTATGGCTACACTGCAAGTGTACCAAGCGAAAGCTCTTAAAGAGCTGCACGAGCGTGGCCCTGATCAGGGGGTGATGCGGGAAGTCCGCGCTACGACGGACCTCGCCCTACGGACGACGAAAGTGACAGCGCGTGCCCATGGTCAGGTGATGTCCACTGTGGTGGTCCAGGAACGCCATCTCTGGCTAAACCTGGCGCAGGTGCTGGACGCCGATAAGGTTCACTTTCTCAACGCCCCCATCTCCCAGGCTGGCCGATTCGGCGAAACTGCTGGGATTACTGGCCCTCCCGGATATGGTTTGCGGACCTCGCGGCAGCCCCTCCTTGGAAAATCCCCTGGAGGAAAGACCTTCTTTCCCAGGGGATGGGCACCATATGGCACCCGCTTCCCGATCTCTGGAACCTCCAGCCTTCCCAGCGCTGTTGTAGATACCATCACTCAAGAGCAATCCCCCTCTACGATGCAGGCTTACGCTCAGAGATGGGGTCTGTTCGTCGAATGGTGTTCCTCCTGTGGTGAGGAGCCACAGAGATGCACGATCGCAGTTGTGCTTTCCTTCCTGCAAGAGAAGTTGGAGCGCAGGCTGACCCTTCAACTCTCAATGTATATGTCGCTGCCATAGCCGCATATCATTTTAGATTCCTTAAAGGTGCGCCCCCCAAGACCACATCTTTTGCCCTCTTGGGACCTGGCTGTCTCCCTTCGAGCCGCTTCAGTCAGCAGAAATAAAATTTCTGACACTGAAGACAGCACTTCTCATGACGCTGGCCTCCATTAAGAGGGTAGGGGATCTGCAAGCCTTCTCTGTCGACGAAGAGTGCCTTCAGTTCGGCCCGGC
>JAUMHI010000035.1:2288718-2314710 GCA_032359435.1 Enteromius unitaeniatus
GGACTGAGAGCTCACTCAACAAGGAGTATGGCCTCATCCCATGCGCTGGCTCATGGCGCCTCTTTAGCGGATATCTGCAGAGCTGCAGGCTGGGCGACACCCAACACCTTCGCCAGGTTCTACGACCTCCGCGTAGGGGCCGTGTCTTCTCGCGTCCTCGATCAGGACAGCAGGTGAGTGAGAAGACCGGCTGGTGCCGGCTTGCTGCGCCGCTTCCACAGAACACGCGCTTAAACATCTCAGTGTTCCCTTCAATGTGTGTAACCTGAGTCCTCCCTGCCCCGCAGTTGGTCTAGAGCGGAGTAGCTCCGCCTGTGCTTCCTCTGGTCTCCTTCACCAGAGGTGTGGCAAAAAAAAAAAAACATCTCCACGGTCTACACAAGGCTGTGTTTCCCTTCAATTATATCCATATTCTTATCAATATATTAAAAATCTTGTCCCGCATGCGTTAGTTCAGAAAACTTCATGTGCTCCGCCCTCAACCGCTTGTTTCAGCACCACTGAAAGCAACTTTTTCGCCCCTCATACTGGCCGTGGGGATGTTGAGAAGGTGCAGATTCCTCTGCTAACGAACTGGAAAAGCTAAAAATGTCACATCAGTTGGCAGGGGGATCTCCGCATAACGCGGCGCTAGAGTGTGGCCTGTTCCATGGGTGTTCCCATATGTAACGTCGAAGTGATTTGACTGAAAGGGTAACGTCTAGGTTACAAACGTAACCCACATTCCCTGAAGGAGGGAACGGAGATGTTACACTTTCTCTTGCCACGTCTTTAGGGTTGCGCTGACGCCAGCAACGGCTCTTCAGCGAAAACCTGCATGTGCACTGTGCGCGTGCCCTCTTATACTCACGCAGTGATGAGGTGCACCTGAGCGCAATCAGTGCACGCCAATATTCATTGGCCTTTAGTAAAAGCTCAAAGCAGATAGGTCTCTCTGGCGAGTTCCCATATGTAACATCTCTGTTCCCTCCTTCAGGGAACGTGGGTTACGTTCGTAACCTAGACGTTTCCACAAAAAATGACTCCAGTTATTTGGTAATTTTGGATTTCCTATCACCATCACTTCAATCCTATTTGCTTTCAGCAGACAATATGGTTACCATAGTAAATATATTTGCAATGGACAGTGAAAATAAAATAAAATAAAAAAGAATAAAGGCCTTAATTAATAAAAAGCAGAACTATGAAGTAAAACTAATCAAAAAGTATATTGTTATTGTTAAACGGTCTGGTTTATATGGTAAAATGCAATAAAAAAAAACAAAATATGGCACAATATTACAAAGAATATTTTTTTTTCCAGTTGCTAATACAATCTACACAATAAATATAGGACATATGTAATCAAACTTGTATTCATTAGTACTTTTTATAAATAACATTTTAGTGTAAACTATAACATATTACATATAACATTTTTTATTTAACTCTAATTTTGTGAAGCTCATCACATGCATGCATGAATTAAGAATGATTTGAAAATTGTAATTTATCTAAGCCCCAAGTAAACCCAACTAACAGATCAATTAACATGCACATGATTCTAGCTATCTGATCGCAAGACTATCCAATCTTTGTCCCCCTCAAGATGGTGGGCAAGAGCAGAGGAGAAGAAAGAGAGAGAGGGAGAATAATGGTTGATGTATAAAAGGAGGGAATGGTCTGGCCCTTCACATTGCCCGTGTGTCCACTAATTAATTCACTGCCCTTGTGTCCACTCAGAGCATTAATTACTCGGACATGGGTCCCAATTGGATCTGATTATAGATTCAGAGGTTAGTCAGAGTAGACCACATGTTTCTTTCAACAAAAACAAAAAAACAAGGCTTTGAGGGACCGTCTATCCCTCAAAGTATATCTGTCAGATTAAATATGCCATTTAATCTTGACTTTTTTTTTAACAGATGAATGGAGGTCAAGCAGAGCATGTGAAGGGCCAGAGGGCTGCTGGGTAAAGTGACCGTACCTGCATCAACATCATTGGGCCAGCCGCTGGGCTGGGACACCCCTGGGGCAGGAGAACGGCCCGAATAGAAGACCTCGTCCACAGGGCTCTCCATCTCACTGTCATCAATGGATTTACGCTTGTTGGAGCTGAAAGAGAAAAGAAAAAAAAGAAGATGAGGGGGGATTTTTTGGAAGGTTTGGGGGACATCTGGAGCTTTGCATGTTGCTGTACTTTGAAACTTCTGAATATTCCTGAATAGTAATGAAGCAACATCATTTGGATTAACTTTATTTACATTTAATGATTTTTATTTGCATTTAAAGGTTTTAACTTTTCTTGACCTGAAACATTGAGGAATGTTTCAAAGAAATAGTTTGCCCAAAAAAAACGAATATTTGCTGAACATTTACTCACAACAAGAGCCAAGATGTAGATGAGTTTGTTTTTTCATTGTAAGAGATTTGGAGAAATGTATCATTACATCACTCGCTTCACTCTTCTGCAGTGAATGGGTGCCTTCAGAATGAGTTCAGAAAGCTGATAAAATAATTACAATAATCCACAGGTAATCCATATCACTCCAGTCCATCAGTTAATGTCTAGTAAAGTAAGTTTAAGAAACAAATCCATAATTGGTTTCAAGGTGCTTTAACTTTAAACCATCACTTCTGACCAAAATACCCCTTCATAATCAATAATACCACTTCCCCCAGTGAAAACATGTCCTCCCTTCCCTGTTATTTTGCCAAATCTGTCCTTATGAAGAAACAAACTCTACATCTACATCTTGGATGATCATGGTGAGTAAATGTGCATTTTTTGTTAAGGTATTGCTTAAAATAAAAATTATTACACTATAAAAACAATACAACAGACATTTATAAGCTTAAAAGCAGTCAAAATCATCAATGTTTGAAGAACACAAATTATCTTAGCAGAATGAGACATCAGATGAGCAAGAGAAAGACAGCAGAGCTTGAAGTGAATCAGACGACAGGAAGTGTGGAGTACCTCCGCGGGAGACTGGCATACAACTCCATCTCAGTCCTGCAGCGTTTGAAACATGGCGACAAGGCGAGAGAGAGAAGGGACAGGAGAAGAGAAAGATAAAGAGACAAAAATGACAGCAATCAAACAGACAAAGGTGAAAGGCAGAGAAAAATAGCAGGATAAAAGATAGACAGAAATATATACAGACAAAGAGAAAAGCAAGAACGTGTGAGAGCTACCAACATGCATTAAACAAGAGAGAGATTAATCTGTAAAGCTCTTTAACACATGCAAGAGTTCATTAGTATATAGTCAGAAATGTAGCTAAGCTTGGGGCCAAAATCTGGGGTTCTGAAAGAATGCTAGGGGGTCTTTTAGAAAAATTGTGTAAAAATGTGAAATGAATAATATATGCCAGTATTATTTTATTTTACATTTATATTTCAGAAGGGAGCACACACACTTTTTGGCATCAAAAATATTATTAAAATGCTGGCATAGAATGAAAGGAAGGTGAGCTCTGTGTGTGTACCTGGTCGATGGCGTGGACGTAATGGAGCGGCGACCCAGGTTGATGTTGTAATATCCTGGACTGTCAAGGTCGGCCAGAGAGAAGTTGGGTCCGGTTGCTGTGGCAACTGGTGCTAAATTAGATACAGACAGAGAGAATTCTGATTAATCAATGCCATCATTCATCTTTGTTCTCATGACAACATAATTAACCTTTTCTTCATGTCAGATTTAAGAATAGCTAAAACAGAATTAAACAAACTCTAACGTGGTTTCCACAACAATATAAAGCATTAATAATAATAACAATAAAAGTTTATTGAGCAGCAAATTCGAATGATTTCTAAAAGATCGCGTGACACTGAAGACTGTAGCGAAGCTAAAGATTTAGCGATATTAATATATTGTATTACTCATAGATTTTGGGGCTTTTCATTTGTATGTAACAGTTAGGATCATTCATAAAGGATTTTCATTTCAATAAAACGTTGATATTCAGAAAGACGCTGCTCATGTGACTTACTCTGTGACACACGGACCAGCTCCGTCACGTTCCATACGCCTGACGTCACGAAGCAGTCCTGGAAACTCAAGTGCCCTGGAGCGAAAGACAGAGGCCAGAAATGACAACACTACACCGACAAATTACACCGAGAAAAAAAAATCCCTATATTTACTCATCTGCACCTGTCAAACACACGCACACACAAAATAAACTGGGCTCAATTGTCATAAAAATGCCGGGAGCATATAATTACAGTCATCGGTTGGCATATGTTCCCCGTCTCTAAGGAATAACAGGCTACCCTGTACTTATGGTTAACTCCAACCCAGCACTCCAATCTCAGCTCAAACTTAACGAGGACACTAAAAATGCTTTATGTCACACTTAAGTATGTGTGTGCAAAGCTGCATACAAATATACAAACGGATTTGCTTTCGCTGTGCATATGGGCTTTCAATATGTACTTTTGTGTGTGTGGGCAAAACGGGTGAATGAGCCATGCTTCCACACCCATCTGTAGTGCTGGCTGAGGTCAGCGTGTGTGTGTGTGTGTGCCGGTTAACCGCAGCGAGGCCAGTGCATGAGCTCAGTGTCGCCCGTGCCGCAGCCATGTGGTTCCCATCAGCCAATCACGGAATGATTTATGAGTGTTCCGCCATTCTCCGTCACAGCCGGCCTAGCAACACTTCACTATAATAAGCTTGGATGGAAATCGTTTTCGCTCACACTCTGTGTTTGTGCGAGAGTCGGGCGTGCATGCGACCTTATTAACGTAAATAAAGCGGCTTACAGTATCAATCGGCCCGTATTTGTGCGTATGGAGGTCCAAGGAGAGCGCGGCTCACCCACAGATCCATCTGCTGACTGGCAGGCAGAGTGGAAAATGGTGGCTGACGCGTTGATTGTGGAGCGTTGGGATTTCATCACGCCGTTTCCACCATTGCTCGCGGCATTTAATGACAACTTCAGATGTGATTCTATCGAGTTTAAGTGGACTGCTTCTTGAACAATCAAAGCTTCTCAATAGTTTTTGCAGAAGTTTAGGACTCGGCGAAGAAAAAAACTTGTAGAAGAACCATTTTTGGGTGCCAGAAAGAGTAAATGATGACTTCGCAGCTCAAAAGAACCATTGTTAGTTCTGGTAAAAAGCATTCTGTAAACAGTTCTTGAAAGAACCTTTTTTGTGTGTGTGTGAAGAACATCAAGATTCCACTATAATGAAAGTGGTGTGTAATGCTTCTTATAAAGCACATTCTTAAAAAACAATGCATCCCAATAAAGTTTCCCAAAGAAGCTTTCAGTTAAATGTTCTTAAAAGAACCATTCTCTTCTTAGTGTGAAGAATATAAGAATCTGAAGAACCTTTTGTGGAACAAAATGGTTCCATGGATTTTAAAGGTCCTTCATAGAACCATAGAATCATGTTGCTACAAACCTAATCTAACCTTCTGCTAAACAAATGTAGTGTAGGTGAAGGTTTAAATTACTTTTTTTCTTTTTTAAAGTGGAAAGATCTTTCTAAAGAACATCTCCTTAGACATTTAGAAAGATTTGAATTAAAGGTTTTCTGCTCTAGGTCCACAAAGAACCTTTCTATTTGAGAAAACCACCTTTGGAGTTGAAAAAGATTCTTTAGATGGTTAAAATGTTCGCCAAGCAAACACTCAAAAACTAAAAGGAATAGTTCATCCACAAATTAAAATTCTGTCATCATTTACTCACCCTCAAGTAGTTCCAAATCTGTATGAATTTCTTTGTTCTGCCGAACACAAAGATATTTTGAAGTGTACAGACTTGGATGAGTAAGTAAGGATAAGGATGAGTAAATGATGACAGAATTTTCATTTGTGGGTGAACTATTCCTTTAAGGACTTGTATCATCTTAAAGTTGGACTGTACTTTCAACAAACGTAATTTAAAGTTCTACAATATTTTTACTTAAGGATCCAAGTTCAACAAGCTAGTGAAACTTGTATTTGAGTTTGTTTAGCAACCTGAAAAAAAGATACATACAGATTATTATCTGTCAAAATTGAGGTCAGATTTGTATAGCGTGATTCTTCAAAGAATCTTTAACAACACAGTTCTTTAGGGAACCAAGAAGTCCTTTTTGGTTCTTTCAGGCACCATTATATTAAATTCATATGTATTTGAGCAAATGAAGACTTTTAATTTCTGGATTGACTGGCATTAGGCTGTAAAATGCTTTTAGAAGCTTTGATTGTGTAGTTGTTTGTAAGAGTGTTTTGCTTGACCCACCATTGGGCGGAGGCTTGATGTCTGCTTCTCCTTGTTGGTTGGAGTTATCCGATTGTCCAGATTCTGCAAAGTCAACAGAAAGAGAGAGAGAGAAAGAGAGGAGGGGGAAAAAAAGAGCAGATTAAACATGGGACGGCTGGGTTGAGTCCAAAGGTGCCTGAATCAATTAGCAGATGTAGAACATTCTATATATTCTCTGCCAGCACATATTCAATGTAGCGCTGAGACGACACAGCTGGAAATGAGACATGCAAAATGTGCTCTGGTTCTGGATCATTTACATGATATTCAGGCAAATTCTGGACCTTTATACGTGAAATCTGATGTTCTGTCTTGTAGTTAGTTGGTATTTGACTCGTTACGCATTATCGTTCTAAAGTCTGGCAATGGAGGGGTTTTGTAATGTTTTTAAAAGAAGTCTGCATTTATTTGAGAGAAAAAAAATACATACTGAAATATTTGTACAATTTTAAAAGAAATATTTTCTATTTCAATTTATTTTAAAATGGAATCTTTCCTATGATGCAAGGCTGAATTTTTTTATGAACATTACAAACGTTTGATCAAATTAATGCATGTATTAGTAAAAAAAGTGTAGGTTTGATAACAGATTACCATGACTATTGTTCATACTTTGTGTTGATTAGTCAATAAATGTGTAGCCTTAAGTATTAAACACCACAGACTTGAGTAACTCCTAAGATAACATGGATTTCAGATTCAAATTCTACCTAGGTCAATAAACAAAGATTATGCTCTATTATTTTGATATAACAATATCAATATCTAGACATAAATCTTTCGACCATGAAACAAGATCTTTATTCCGGCAATGTAGACCCCAGGTGTGTTAAAAAACACAACTGCACTTGGTCAGTCGGGTCCAACGAAAAACACAGACGAAACAAACTACACACACGTCCTTTTTAGACTTGAACTTGCGCTGCTAATCTACAATCTATAAATCTGCAAAATATACATCCGAGAGCAGCCTGGTGAAACCCTACTCTGCTGTATAGCTCATAAGATGTAGACAAAGGCTGGTGCGCAGCCATCGAGTTGTTTGGACAATGTCTCCGTAGGCTTTTTATCTTAGAAAGTATAGTGATCTTGGAGCGAGACCAGACCCCTGCGGCTGTTTGAATTGGCCAAGACTCACTACCCCCTTTTTTCTATATGCACTGAGGTTTTGACTAACTATAGACCTTAAGAAGGATGTCACTTGGTTACTTTGGCCTTTCCGTTCGGTCTGCCGTGAGCACTTATGAATGTTTCACCTCTTTAGCCAATCATACTTAGTGTTTTTAGCATGTTTGCCAGTTGCTAGGAGGGTTCGGACAGTCGCTTGCTAGCCTAAGTCAAAAAAGCCTACCCTTCTATGATATTCTGGTCTGTAGATTTGCCTCGAAATTTAGCAGTAGTGGTGTTTGGCCTTAGCATGCACGCTAATTATGTGCAGCAGCAGAATGTGGTTTAAAAAACTAACACTATATGTTTTGAAGGAAAAAATGAACACGACAGATCCCTCTTTCCTTCTTTTCTCTCTCTCGCACCCCCTCGTTCGCTTGCTGCTGTTGTTGTATGGAATCCTGGCAGCCATCTTAGCGCTTGGCAGCCATCTTAGCATTGGCGGTACCAGAGCATTCCAGCTAGCTTACAAAAGCACCCACACACAGACGCACTCCTCTCAGAGAGAAAACCTCTCCACCAACGCGCTATACGCTAAAAGCCTCGCAAATGAAGGTTATTTTCAGCTACTCGTGCTAAACGCTAATTGAGGGGGGGAAATATCGACTGCCGCAGCATTTTGTTCGCAGAAGCACACGTACGGATACACAACCTGATATGTAAGTAAATGTGCTTTAATCGACTCAACAGGATGTAAAACACTATAATCAACTCATGCAATCTCATTCTAAGTGTTATATATTACAAAAACTATTATAGTGGTACTATGATGGTATCACATTGTTTAATCACTTAAAGGGGCTTTGGTCACGGTCTTACACCCCAATCCTTCCAAAAATATGATAAACTGATGATGAAAAAAATTAAGAAATATATAATACATAAATCAATGATTTTTAAAAATGAATTGTATATTTGTAAAGAACAAAAAGAATAAAAATAAATAAATAAAAAACTTTTCATGTATTTAAAAACTGTATTTATTTTTTATTAGTTTAAATCATTTATTTATTAATAAATTAATCCATTACAATTTTCATTTTAGTTGAATTCCTTGTAATTTTGTATATATAATCATATTTATATAATTCTATAAATATATATAGTATATATAATTTTTTTTTTTCACTTAAATGTTTTAAGTTTTATTTTTTATTTTATTTTATTTCAAGAAAGTTTCCTATAATAACTCTGGCAACACCGTACATTTTTTTAATGTTTTAATTAAATTAAAGGAGAAAAGTATAAGACAAATTATGCGAAGTAAACTCTACAAATTGCAATCTGGAGGCCACTACTGATCAAATTTCAATGGATTCTTGACTACAACTATAAATTTCATCAGAATCACTATTCCGTTTAGTTCATTTTAATGCTCAAGCTACCGATGGATTCTGTGAATTCAAAATGGCTACAATCCATATTGATTAGCACCCTCTGGTGGTGTGGAAGTATGAAGCGCAGCTTAAGGAGGCGTCTCGGATGACCTCCAATCCAATTACATGGCACATTAGTGAAGCTCACTATGCAGAACTGGACGTGAGTGAATGAGAGAGACCGCGCCATTGGGTACAGACAAAGCACAGATGAGCAGGGGGCCAGATCATCAAAACTCAAACACACAAAGGAGAGACTGTCCATTATTAGAGCACAGACTCCAGCCTATGGAGTCCAATCAACACCGTTATCAGCATGCAACCACACACACACACACACACACACAGCTACTGCATCCAACAATGTTCATGTTAATCCTTATCTTCCCAGCACACACAGTCAAAGGACCCCTGAACACACTATGCCAAAGATACTGGGTGACACACACACATGGTGGCAGTGTTTTTAACATGACAAAAGTGTCTTTACAATGGTAGAACACTTCTTGAGTAAGTTTCAAATGAAAAATCATTGTTTTACAGGGTATTTAAAACTATTACCATCCCTAAACACCAAGTGTTGGTCATTCACACACCCATTTATTAAAAGGCGCCAACTATTGACTCATTTAGCATGCAAATATTCATAAGCGACTGCGCTTGTGATGGCAAAGACATATTTTCTATTATAATCATGATATGCTTTGTATTGGCAAAATTAATAGGCTTGACCTGTAGGATCTCTGAAAGGTTTTCACTAAGGCATTCCTCACTTTATTGCTCATACTTTGTGTTAGTGAGCTGAACAAACTCCAAATCCTAATCATTCAACTTTGGCACAAACTTTTCCAGCATCATTTGTGATGTGACTTTTACCAAGCAATGAGATTTATGATGTGTTAACTACTCAATAACCACACAAAGCTCTTAATAGAAATACACTAAAGATCTTGCTGACATCCAAATTAACTCTTCACAACTAAACATATCAGTTTACTTTGTTTCTAGCATTTATAAATTTCAAAAGGGTTTAACATAGATTTAATTTAACCCCTGCCAAAAACGTAATTTGCAGCATATCAAAAACAACATGACATCCACCTTAAAACAATGATAAATCATTTTTTTCCAGGAATTAAAAAAAAGAAAATTGGTGCACTAAAAGTTTTTGGGCTTTCTACTCAAACAATCCTGACAAAAACACTAATAATTAGAAATGTTTCTTGAACAAAAAACTTCTGAAGAATCATGTGACACTAAAGACTGGAGTAATGATGCAAAACTTTGATGAAAAATTCAGCTTTGATCACAGGAATAAATTACAGTTTAAAACAAACTTATTTAAAATTGTAGTACTATATCACAATATTCCTGTTTTTACTGTATTTTTATCTAATAAATACAGCAGCAGAAGAGACTTCTTTCAACTTCTTTACTGATCCCAAACTTTTAAAAAAGTAAGAAACTAAAAAGGGTCAATTATGAATTATATTAACTTCAAATGAAATCGACCCAAATGTATCCTTGCCCTAAAGAGAAAACATTACTTCTCTGTGTGTGTGTGTTTTAGTTGGAGAGGCATGTGAGATCCCCTGGAATCAAACGTCATGGCTTATGATGACAAATACATGGAAAATGTATACCGCATGAAACTGTGCATCGCATTTCCCTAAAAAAAAAGATATAAAAACTCAATGCACGCCTCCACACCTTAGGTACACACACACACACACCACGGTGCAGAATGAAGAGGCAGCACAGCTTTTCCAATTGGGTTTTGCTTAAGAGGTTTATCGGTATGTTGCTAAACATTCTGACCTTTTTTTTTAATCCGTAATGCGCTTAAAATGTTCCAAACCCTCCTAATCCCCACGGCGATCCCACACAGATGTTCTCTGAGCTCTTTTATTGGACTTTATTTGAGTATTTGCCCCCCTCCACCAGCACTTATTTATTCATTTCCTATCTTATGAAAGCACACTCCATCCTGTGCCCGCGCCCCCTCAGCCCTGCATTTCCCAGCAGCCCCTGCAGCGAGTGAAATCAGGCAGCTTGCGCTTTTAAAGGGGGTCTATACCTGCTCCGGACCCCCCCGGCCGTGCATTTGTAGATTAATATGTATGTGGACGCTGGCGGGGGGCGGATATGAAATGTGAACGTGTAATGCGGCAGGTGTGTTTGGAGTTTGTATGTAAGCGTGTATGCGTGTGCATATGCACATGGGTATTACGGTGGGAAACTGGGCATGGATTTGTGTTTCCTCTGGCAAATATGTCTGTGAGCGTGTATGTGCATTTGTATGTGTGTGCGTGCTGCTGATGCAATCGCTGGCTGCACACATTGCATATTAAACATCATGTACATGATTAGATGATGACTTCAAAAAATGACTATATATTTTTATTTGATCCTGTTTACTTTTTATTTTTTATTTATTTGTTTGTTTACTTTGCTATTCTAATTAAACTTAAAATGTTTTTTTGTGATCTTAATTTAAGTTGATGTCAACTTCACCATCAATGTTTCAAATGAAAAATTACATAAATAGTGGTATTTTAGTATTATTTATACACTATATATATTTATTAGAATTGTAAATACATTTTTTTTTTAATTTTTTATTTTCAGTTTTCATTTTAAGGTTGTAGTACTTTTGTGAGTTTTTGTCACTTTTATTAGTATTTGTTAAGATTTCTATTTGCCTTTAAATTATGGTTTCATTCAGTTTTTTTATATTATTCCAATTCTGAATATTTTTGTACTTCATCTTCAAGTATTTTTTGTCTAATATTTAAATTGCACTCCAATGCCAGATTTATTTTTAATTCATGATTATGTAATTTAAGTTAATAACAACACTCAATGAGAATTATATGATTAATACATCATAGGTTTTTACATTAACTTAATTTAAGCGATATGACGTTCAACTTAATTTTTATGTAATTTAAGCTGAAAACACTTATATTTTCAGCCTAATTAATTCAACTAAATAAAATCTAGTCTAAGCCAGCAAGTGTTTTTTAATCAAATGATGACAGAGTTTTTATTTTTGGGTGAACGGTCCCTTTAAGGCCCTTGCGTGTATTGTGTTTACGACACACAAATGTAGATCCTTTACGTTTCTGTTTACGCATGTGTGTGTGTGTGTGTGTGTGTTTGTCTGGCCTGGGTCATGCCAAAGAGGAGCAGGTGTGTAGGGATCTGCCCTGCATCGTCCGCTGCCCATCTGTGTGCCCGTCTGTGCCCGCTCCGTGCCAACTACACACCCGGCACAGCACAGAAAGACAGCGAGAAGCAGAGCAGGGAGGGGAGGGGGAATAGAGACGTTCGCAACAGCAGCTTTAACGCTAAAGAAACGTGGACACACGGTATGGCTGAGAAATGAAAAACTGGATGAGAAAGGGGGAAAAAAAAGAGAGAGAGAGAAAAACAGAGAGAATAAGTTGGCGTGCCGCCCATCTCTTTCATGTTCTGTCCTCTTCTCGTCTGATTAGAGAGATGTAACCAAGCAGCTGGCACGGATAGACACAGTCTGTCGCTCTCAGAGGATAACGGCCAATGTCTAATCTATACATTTACTATGTACACACATCAAAGACACACACACACATACCTTATCATAATCTAATCCATTTACTATCCATGCAGAACTGAGCTGAAAGGAGAGTGATAACACACACACACACACACATCAGTCCGTGGGTGTTTGTGTGCTGTGACTCCGTCGCCACAATTGAGCGTCTAAAACTTCCATCTGTATTTACACTAATGCAAACGCTGGCAGGAACGAGCACGGTACAGTTTTTAGTGTGTCTGGCGCGAGAATAGTATCACAGTGGTGATTCTGATCAGATCTGGAGGGGTGTAGTGACTCTCGCTGGCCACCAGGGAGCGGAGGACACAGGAAAACAGGGTTCGCTGACCTCAGGAAGGTAAACGTTGGCCTGAAATAAACCGTGTTTAGAGTAAAACATATGTGGTTGCAGTGAAATGGCCTGGGAGGGGAGCTGGAAGAAAACCCGATGACGTGCTATACCTCAGAGAGAATCTAAACGACTTTCTATAATGTTTGCTTTCTTTTGAACTCCCAAGATGTACTGCTGTTCAAAGGTTTGGGGTTGTAAGATTTTATGTTTTTGAAAGAGGTCTTTTATGCTCACCAATGCTTCATTTTAAGAGAAAGTTCTGCCAAATAAAAAAAATCTGGCTATTGTTTACTTTTGTGTCATTATAAATCTGTATAAGTTTCATTCTTCTGTGGACCTTAAAAGGAGATGTTTAGTACAGTGTTCAAGCTGCACCTTTACAAACAATAAATGTCCATATGACTTTTATTCAGTATTCTGTCTTCTGAGTTGAGCAGACATTACAATCCTGTTTCTGAAACATTCAAAAATAACTATATATTTTTGTTATTTAACCTCGCAAGTTGTTTTTCTTACATGGTGTTATTTTATTTAAGCTTAAGGAAATTCTTTTTTTTTCCGTAATTGTTTTCATCTTCATTTTAGCTTTGGTAAATAACTAATAAAATTTAAACTTTTGAATTTAAAAAAAAAAGCATTTTTAGCATATTTCAATATAAATATTGTGAATTAGCTTTTATTTTTATAGATTTATTTTCTTAAAAAGTCTCTTATAAGTTTACGTTTATTTGATCGCATTTATTTAAAATACAGTAAAAACAATAATACTGTAATATACTCCTGCAAATTAAAAATATATGTTTTCTATTCGAATATATCTTAAAATAGAATTCATTCCTGAGTTGAAATACTGTATTTTTATAACTCCTCAGAAATCATTATAATATGATGATTTGCTGCTCATTAAACAAATTATTATCAATGCTATACATTTTTTATCACATATTTTTCAGGATTCTTTTATGAACAGCATTTATTAAAAATACATCTTTTATAATATCACAAATGTCTTCACTGTCCCTCTTAATGAAGTTAATGCATCCTTGTTGAATGAAAAAAAAAAAAAAGTTCAACAAACATAAATGAATAAAAATAGATAAGAGTTCCAAAAATCTAACAGCTCACCTACACTCATCAAAACACGATTCATTATATAGTTTGTAGGGTTCAAAAACTAAACATTAGAGATCTGACCAAACACTAAGTATTGTGCTTTTTGCCTGAATGCACACACATATTTAAGAAATTGTAACTTTTTTAAGTAGGCTGTGTCTTTTGTCTGGCCGATTTCAGAAACTACAAATCAGGCGCAAAGTAAAATAATGGGGTTCTGGGATGATTGTTTACAGGCTGAAGTATGTGAAGTATGCTAACAAGTCAGCTTGTATATCAGAGTATAAAAGATGTGAGGATGATATGAGTATAAGTGTATGTGTGTGTGTGTGTGTGTGTGTGTGTGTGGATCATGTGAGGCGGGATCTGCCAAAAAGAGAGATTGAAACTGAGAGAGACAGACAGGGAGAGAGACGTGGCTGAGCTGTGGGAACGTTCGATCTTGCCAAGAAAGTGGAGCAGAGGGAGTGTAGAAGGAAGAGTGAAAGAGAGACGTGCTGTCTGAGATCACAGACACAGAGAGAGAGAAAGTTGTGTCTGTTGTCGTTCATGATGGAGCGAACACAACAGAGAGAGAGAGAGAGAGAGAGAGAGGGGTGACGACCACAATGCCATGAAATAACAAACACCATCACAGCACTCACACCCTGACCTTACATCTTCATGTCATTCTGTCATTATAGCTCACAGAAGAGATGAATGGATGAAGAGATTGAAATATTGAAAGCAGAATGAAGCAAACAGTGAGTTATAGAATTAAATGTCCCGTTTCGCTGTCCGCACCACACTGAGTTTACAAGAGTCATTTTATATACACAGGAAGCATAAAAATGTCAAAATATTGGTAAAATAATGTTCTATTATTCAGCGTAACAGTACATAATTTTACATAATTTATGTAAAAATTAAACAATATACTTATTCTTACTTCTACGTATTAAAATACAGAAATTAATTTGAATTACTATTTAGTATATTTATTTATTTAGTATATAATTATAAACATACTGTATATGTATTTGGTTTACATATATATATATATATATATATATATATATATGTATATTATATATAATGATATAATATAAATATATCATAAAAACAAATATTTTTGTCATTAAAATTAGTCATTTACATATAAAACGTAATTTAAATTAAAAAAAACATATTTATATGAATTAATTTTAAATGAAGTATCCGTTCCACACCGGCCATATCCAAACAACAGACATGCCAGCCTTGTCTAAAAGTAAAAAAACAAGTGTCATTTAGAAAGCTAATTCAGTCTGAAGAGTGCTTTAGATACTAGATAAACACTAGAAATGACTCAGCAAGCACACATTAAGTAACACACATTGTAGCTGGTGGCTTCACATGTCAATCAGACGCTCTCTTCCTGAGTAAATGGACACTTCTTGGCCAGAATCAGGTGGACCAGGCTTAATGCCGAGACTTGACTCTCTTTGTTTCAGGAAGTCCATCTGGTTTTCCTGTGTGGTCTTCCCTCTTCATCACGCCATTACATCATGACACACTATAAAGTACCATTCACACAACATTTCTCTCCAGTGTATTCCAGCGCAGCCCCTCAATAAACACAAACCAGCATAACAGAGAACAACACCACCAGAGCAAATCCAGAGCAGAATCACTGCGGCAGCTGAAAAGCCTCGCCGGAGAGACAGAGTGCATTTATTTGGGCTGGTAAACGCACAGATAATCACTCCAAACTGAGTGGAGGTGTTTTACGAGTGCTGTAAAACTACACACAAACACATAAACCAACAGCAGTTAAAGAACGCATGTGCTTCTTCTAGCTAATGAGGGTCTGAATAGCAGAAAGAGACACAGAGAGATAGCGAGAGAGGAGCACTAAGATAATACTGTAGTTAAACTATTAAAGTTAGCTGCATTAGTTACTAAATGAGCCCAGTGTCTTTTAAAACACATTTCTGCGCATGTTTTGTAGTAGGAAAAAGCATTTGTCTGGATCAATTGGATAAACTTACACTTTTAATAACTAATAAAATAGAATTTATAAAATATAAAGAACTTGAATTAATAATATTCAATTTCAACTACTATTGCTGGTCAAGTAAAGTAAAATCAAAATGTAAAAATTGCATAATAAAGCTGAAACTAAATGTAAATCCTACAATTCAGAACAAATATTTTAGGGACAGTGCTCATTAATCAACAGTAAAATACTGTAAACAAGCCAGAGTTAAACCCAATGGCTAATTTTCATCTGTTCATATACAGTAGATTATCAGACATAAACATACAGTGACATTTATAATTACATACAGTAACAAAATTTCTAAATTATCAAATTTAAATATAAAAATAAAAGCTAATTCATAATAAATAAGTATAGTATATAAATAATACTAAAATAACTTTTTTTTTTTTTTTTTTATCATAGTAAAGAAACGTTGCCCTGGGAAATAATTGAAATTAAATACATATAAGTACCAAAGTGACTAAAATTCAACCTGAAATAAAAAAAAGATAATGATAAATGGGAAAAATGGCATTAAACTGCAACACTCATGAACCTTAGTAAGTTAAAAGCTAAAATTAAGACGAAAAAAAACAATGATATAAATTCTTTTCAGCAGCTGAAATAATATAGCACAAAGTAAACAAAGCAACTTAAATTATGCAAGATAATAACAAAAATAAAGTTATTTAACAACAGTCATTAGCAGCCTTTGAATGTCATTGTGATGAGACATCCCACCTGCAGATGGCGATACAGTGTGACAAGTTCTTTGGATGAATGCACTAAAAATGGAGAAGGAACAGATTGCATGAAAAAAAAAAAAATGTAGCAGTTCATGTGTCCGAGCATTATCTCATGATCTGATAGGGCGAACAAATAAACACGTCTAGACTTTCTATTTTCTTTAAAAGCCTTGAGTATCAGCCAGGCCCGCAAACACACTCACTTCCTTCAGCTACGTTCTCCATATCATAGCACAGAAAGATTAGCTGATACACGGCACCATGAGAAAAACACACGACCCGAGCAGACGGACCTCTTCATGTCACATGGAGGAACGTGAGAACGGGACGTTTTCCTCAGTCTCCTCTGAACCCATAAGAGTCAGTGAGAAGAAACGATACATAAAAAGTGAACCCTATTTACCTTCTTAAGCATGAGATTCAAATATAAAGTTTGACCTTTTATCAAAATAAAACAAATAATGGTACTGATTACACTTCAAAACATCCCATTATGGAACCAAAATGGATTTTGAATAATAAAATTTTTTTTTGCACTCTCAAGTGGACTTAAGGTCATTTTAGGAGATCCGTTTTGCCCGTGATTCAGCTTTAAGCGGCTCACCATCGATCCTCCAGCTAATAGATTTCCATCATCTATCAATCCACTTATAAAACTGAACTAATGTAATCTAATCCAGTCTGTATGGGTGCAAAGTTAAGCCTGTATCTCATCTGTCTTTGGGCCTGTTGGAGCAGATAAGACGTTAATGCTCTCAGCTCGTTCATCAGGACGGCACCTCCGCGATAAGAGAATATTAAATCAGATCCTGTGTCAGGAGGTCATGCGTCAAAATCATCCCGCTCATAAACAGCAGGTTAAATCTCTCCGTCTGTCTCGCAGGAATGAGGAGCGCTGGCAATGCGTTCCCTGAGAGGAAACAGAATCCGACAGGAGGAAAGGAGGAAACTGAAGAACACCTCAGACCCTGAAGATCCGTCACAGTCATCCTCCCAAACACCTCCATGCAAATGCTCTTATCTATACAGACTATGCCTTTTTTTCATTCCACTGTACTACTTTCCCATTGTTTTTCTATGTATATATGTGCTGGATGGACATTTTTAGTACTCATATTTGCAGTATCCCACAAATGACGCGGTGTACAAAAAACACAGAGCTCCAATTCAAGTTCAAAAGTTCGATTTTTTTCTCCATCCTGCTGCCTGTTTTTCAAAGCAAGTATGTTCTGTGTGAGTGACCGCTAGAGCTGCATGATTGAGGGAAAAAATAGAATTGTGATATTTAAGATTAAAAAGTCTGATTATTATCTGCACTGTGATAAAATAATGCAGCTGCAGGTTTTAATTATTTTTAATTATTCAACTCATTACTGAACACAAGGATAGAAAAATAAAAATAAAAATTGCTATTGTAATATTTGCATGTAAAATATAAAGAAAAATTGAATTTAATTATGAAAATAAATTGTTATTACTAAATAAAAATATTAAACATTATTATTTTTATTGTAATATTTTAATGTAAAATAAAATTGCCATTTGATGATAATGATAAATTATAATAAAGTTATTTAATTGTTATTTACTATCGTTAATACTATTGTAATATTTTACGGTAGAATAAATTAAAACTTGTTATTAATGGAAATATTTTTTATTACAAATAGAAATTAAACAAAGATAGATAGATAGATAGATAGATAGATGCAAGTATAAAAAAGCGTGCAAGTATAAAATTACAATATTAATATTGTATGATTCTTTTCTGAAATTTTTATTGTTAAAACCACCAAGTTTTTATATTTTAATGAAAATACAGAGAGAGCCATTTAAGCTTTTTTCTTATTGACTTCAGCCGCTTTATAAGTGCATTTATTAATTTCATTAATATTTCACAAACACAATAATCCATATAACAATTTGGCTTTATTTAACGTTTTAAAAAATATCTATTTATTTATTTTTAAAATTACAAGATATAATACTTTTTAGGCATCCATACAATTGTGTGCTATATTCTGAAGCTATTTTATAGCTTTATCAGAGGAAAACATTGAATCTAAGTCATTATTCACTGAAAATCTTGTTGTAAGCCATAGTCACGACCAATTTTCACTGTGATCCTGGTGCACACATGACCATAAAATCATTTGATTGGCAAGGTGCAAACTGAATTTTCATTTTTGGGTGTACCGTCCCTTTAAGAATTTCAGCCTGGGAAGACAATTCAGAGTGAAGTGCACAAATAAACAAGCTGAAGTAACACACCTCAAACTATTTTACCAGCTAGATTAACAAAAGCACAAAGTGTTTTTCAGCGCCTGGGCGGAGGAGAGTCGCACGAGAGTCTGAGGAACTTAGGGAGCATGTCAACGGTGGAGAGAGACAGACCGATAGAGAGAAAGAGAAAGACAGAGGAGCTGAGGTATATGTTAAGACGAGGGGCTGCATCTGTTTGGCTCCTGCTCCATCGGAGTCTAATGTTTCACACTACGCCTCTGGGATCTGCCATTCCAGCCAACGCTTTATGAAAAACAGCTTTGGAAAGAGATAGAGAGAGAGGGAGAGAGATAGAGAGAGAGGGAGAGAGACAGATTTGGGAGGACAAGGGGGTGAGACTAAAACAGGAAAAGCAGAGGAGGTGTGAGGGAAAGTGATGAAGAAAAAGAAAAGGTAGGTGGAGAGATGCGACAGCGAGACAGAAAAAGAAAAACAGATGAAAATGCGGAAAGACGTGCATGTGTGTGAGCAGAGAGCTGAATGAATGAAATTAAATAAGACTGACAAGCCAGAAATACTCCGGAGCTACAGAGTTCATTCTAATCTGCTGCATTCTTACCCATTTTCTGCACTTCTAATTTTGAGGAATGGAATTTTCTCTGGACTGCTATTTTGTGGAATAGAATTCTGGAATAGAGCTAAATGTGATACACACCGCAAACATGACATATTTAGACAGACGTCGGTGTGATGTCACACCGACATGCATTTTAGACTGTGATGAGAAAAAAAATGCACAAATAAAATGACAAACTTGTAAAGTTGTCAACAAAAGAGAAAAATTAAGGACTCCCTACAGTTTTCCAACAAAATAACACATTGGCTTAATGTTTAAAAATTTATAAATTAAGTCAAATACAATTTTTAATTGTAATTTGCACTGTAAAAACATTTTTTTTGCATTTTGTATAAAAACTACATTTTGTTGTTGTTGTTATTACTACTATTTTATAGAAATATTAAAATAAAGTCACAATAATAAAATATATACCTATACTAAATACTAAAAAAAGTTTACCCAACAAGCCTTTTTACTTAAGTTTATTAAACTATTTTGTTACTTAAGTTTATTAAGTGATTTGCTATTCGCAATAAGAAATATTAGGAATTCAGGTTTATTTCAAAATGACATGACTTTAACAAACAAAACATAATAAAATAAATAATTGTTTATTTTACGGTGAAATATTACAGTGTTTAAATTGCATTATTATTATTATTATTATTTTTACTTATAAGTTTATTATTTTAATAGTTATGTTAAAATGTAATCACAATTTTTGGACAAACTTTGCAGCCCCTCAGAAAGGGAAAAAAATGCAATTACTTTTTTTCCTCCCCAAATCATACAGTGCTAATGAGCACACACGCAAACAACCCCTGAGCTCTCAAACCTATGTTGGAGAGTGAAATGTGTGTATTTATGATAAAATGCCAGCCTACGACACAGGAAATTGGAAAGTCTGCTGAAATGCACTCAGATAAAACAAACCGCAGAGAGAGAAAGAGAGAAATCCAACTGTAGAGTGAGCGAGCAGCGTATTTTTATGAAGCTTAATCAGAAACATAGGAACTGAGCAAAGTTTACATGTAGATGGGAGAGTATGGATGTGAGGTACAATACACACTGAAAACTACTGCGCTACAGCTGCCACTGACAAAACAGACTGGAAAAATCAGATTGCAAAGGTTGGAAATGCACTTAGTTCATGATTCACTACTAGCTCCCACCCTGTTCCTTCCTCTCTGCTCTCCTCCAGTGCCTTCACTTTTCTTTTTCTTTTTCTTTTTTTTCTTTCTCCCAACTATGTCTTATGGTCATAAAGATGAGCAGACATCTATTAATATAAAAACCAAAACATGAAACCTCAAACCAGACCGAGAACAACACCATAAGCAGGAGAAAAATGAAAAGAAAATTTTTTGGAAAAAATGCATAGAAAAAAAACTGATAGCTAAACAAATATGTCTTTAACTGGAAAGGCCACATCCTTCTTTCTATAGAACACAACATCATGTTAGTTATGCAAGTAAAATTCCTATTAATATTCTCAAGAGTAAGCTTTTTTTCTTCTGAGAAATGGATAACAAGCCATTCAAGAAAGACCTGATGAAAGTCAGCCAAAAGTTATTGAACTCTACTACACTACCCACAATTCTACTGTGGCATCCAGTCAAAGGCGTCTAAACCACAAATTATGAATTAATATTAATTGAGTTGATGTAAGCAAGACCTCCTGAAGACCTCTATCTGTCTCTATCACTCCCCCTAAGCTCTGGGCTGACCGCCCTGCTCTCCCTCTGACCGGGTCAACGGCCCCTGTCGCTCACGCCTCCTCCTCATCCTCTTCTTACAAACCTAATCCTGCAGAGCTTTATATCTTAAACCGTCCAGAGCCTGAGCACTTGAGACGCCAAAGAAATTAAAAAATGGTTCTTGAGCGTACAAGCTGAATTAAACGACGTGATGACTGCTCGTGCTCTCCCAACTATCCCACCCTCTCTCTGCACCAGTCAGATCGCTCTCTTTCGCTCGGTGCCCCGTGTCTCTGGCCAATATCGCCGCTTATCAAACTTACAGGCGGTGGGTTCTGGCCAGGTGGACACCTCACTCACATAAAGTCACTTCAAATAGCTCTAATGAAGAAAAGAGCTGTCTGCTGGTCAACACAGATATCCAAATTTCACATATGTGACTCTGGACCACAAAACCGGTCATAAGTGTAAATTTGTCCAAATTTAGATTTATGCATCATCTGAAAGCTTTTCATTGATGTATGGTTTGTTAGGATAGGACAATATTTGGCCGAAATACAACTGACTGAAATTCTGGAATCTGAGGGTGCAAAAAAAACGAAGTTCTTAGCAATGAATATTACTAATCGAAAATTAACTGTGAATATATTTATGGTAGGAAGATTTACAAAGTATCTTCATGGAACATGATCTTTATTTATTATGCCGAAGATTTTAGGCATTAAAGCAAAATCTGTATTTTTGACCAATACAATGTATTTTTGGCTATTGCTACAAATACACCCCAGCGACTTAAGACGTATTTGAAGAGAAGAAATACAGCCAGCTAATGTTTAGAAACTTCAGAAAGTGTTTTGAATCAGAACGAATGAGCCTCAAAGACATAAATAATGGCAAAAACAAGCTGTAGTGTACAGTTTATCTAAAAACAAATTCTATTTTTACTGTATTTTTAATCAAATAAAGGCAGCCCTGATGAGCATAAGAGTCTTTTTTTTAAAAAAAACTTTTTTTTTTTTATCAAAATCTAGGCTCAGTGAAGAAATTATAATCCATGATGTTGCTTCCAGTATCACAAACGTGTTTACTACTGCCCTGCCTGACGGCCTTTAGAGGTTTCAGCGATGTGAATGTTTGCGTTTGTTTCTGAGCACAGGCAGTGCTAGAGTTCTGGAGTCAAACCAAAGCCCTAAAGTTAAATCCACTGGGTTATGTAAGGTAAAGCTCTAAATCTCCCAATGCCTGATGTTATATATTACTGTAATTGCAAATGAAAAAAATCCCAGCGGAGGGTGGAGGAGGAGGAGGAGGAGCAGGGGGGTCCAGAGAAAGAGTGGGAAATGAAGAGAGAAACGCTCAGCTAATGCAACAGGTTTAGTGATGACCTACTTTTAGCACACAGACAACTCTTTAGCAGGAGGAAGTAAATAAGAACAATTTACTCATCCACATGTGGTTGACTTTAGTTCTTTCGTGTTTAGCAAAATGTTGCAGGTGTTTGTTTCCATACGGTGAAAATGAAAGTCTGTCAAACTCAAAAAGTCCACACGGCTTCTGCACTATATTACAGCTCTCAACGCTTTTTACAATTGTTGGACTGAAACTTTTCATGCAGTTTCTGACAAAATGTCAAACCTAGCTGAAAGCTTCTTCAAGAGCGCCGCAGTGATGACGTATTTTTGCAGGCCAACCCAGATGTTAATGTCATCCTGGCTCCCTCGACTTGCTCTGTGAGCAACAAAACTTTATGATTCTTAAATGTACTGATAATTTGATAAGCGTTACAAATGGCTTCAGAACTTTTAAAGCCCGAATACAATTGCTAAACAGTCACGTGACCGTTAAGCTTTCGACAGCTCTTTCAGAAACTGTTTTCCATGAAAGTTTGACAGTTTGAAAGAACGTGATTATGAACACAATGAGGCTGTAAAAGTGGGCTGATGATGAGTTTTCCTGTTCGCCATGATGTCCACAACAACCTCCACTGTCCAATTTACGACTGGAATACACTACACGACTTTTAAAATCTGAACAGGTCATACCCTTACGTGACAAAGGAAGACTGAGCATCATACACTACACGACTTTAAAAGTTGTCCCGATCACAACAAACTGATGCAGAAAAATATCAAACATGTTTGAGTTCCTCCGACTGGATAGAATCAGTGTCTGAAGATATAAAATCAGAGTCTATGACCATAACACACACACGATTTTCTGTGGAATCTGTCAGCTTCAATCTGCAGACTGGCTCTGACTTTCCTCAGCTAGCGTCAACTTGCTCAGACTGTAAAATCAGCGGGAAATCGGGTCAAAAATCGCATAGTGTATTCCACAATTTAGTCACTTGTTGGCAGTTCAAGACAAGTAATAGCTTAAAATAATTCACAAGAGGGTATTACTAATGTCGTACAACAGAACATAAATATATCTTGGGCTTGTGTCCTTGCACTTGTCTCACACAAAGCTATATGGCTTCAGGAGAGTTGGGATACAACATTTCATTCAAAATGAAGGCAAATGAATGACCACAGAAAGAGATAGAGTTTGAAAAGAGTTAGAATATTAAGCCACACCCATTTTTCCTCAGGAAAAAACTGTACATCTCTTGGATCTTTGTAAACAAAGAAATGAGGGAACAGGGCATTAATGTCGACATGCTGAAATTCACGAATATACAAACTGTTTTTTGAGCTTGTGATTGAGTTAGGAAGTCTAAAACACCATAAAGGAGCAAAGGATCCCAGTCTGGTGTGCTGACATGAAGAAAGTATCCAATCAGCGGCTTCATTAGGGGAACCGGAGAGCTTCATCATCATTAAAGTCTCCTTCAGCGCTCGTCTTGCCTTCTGGATGGGATAATTCACCATGTGATTTCACTTACGGTGGATTACGCCTCACATCCAACTGGAAAGAAGATCCAGCAGAGGTCTGCCTGAGCCCTCATTTCTCTCATCTCGTCTTCTCGCTCTCCGTTGTGGGAGCCGAGAGATGAAAAGAGACTCTCCTGTATATTTTGCCCTCGTTTTAAATTGCACCGTTTTCCGAACTGCAGATGTGGGCAGCTGACCGCAGCTACCCCCGGATCGGCCGCTCTTAACGAGGAAATACAACAGGGAATGGAAAGAAGAAAAAAAAAAACACTGAAGCACTTCCTATCCCATACTGTATAAACAGGACGAGCCCCACACATAAAGAAGATGAAGAGAAAAAGACTGGGATATCTAGTGCACTTGAGTTTCTCCAAAGCTTTATAATTTCTTTGCTGTTATCATTCTGACAGAGCTTTGGCAACCAGAACGATGTTGTTATATGGAAACTCCTCCAACCATAGTTTGAAATTTGAAGGAAAGAACGCTCAAAAGAAAATGCACAATTAAAAAGAAAGATAGAAACAAGCTTTCTCCTTTTGAATGTTTTCATAGAACTTTTTAGAGAAAGAAGTTTGAAAAAGTTGTAAAAGGGTTTGAAAGAAAGAAAGAAGCTCTGTGAATTGATGTTGATCAAAGACTGATAGATGAAAGGAAAAAGTAAAAAAAAAATAAAGTAAGAAAGAAAGATGAAGGAATGAATGGTCAAAAGCTTAAATTCTTTTAACATTTTTGTTTAAATCTTTGAAAAATAAAGTTTGAAAAATATTCAGATTTTTTTTTATAACATCCAATAGAAGAAAAGAATGCTCTAAAAAGAAAAAAAAATAAAGGAAAAAGAAAAATGTTAGTTAAAAAAAAAAATCTAATAGAAACTGTTCAAAATAAATTTTAAAGGAATAAAGGAAAATACAAGAAAACTGTTTTTTGTTATAAAAATGATAAAAAGGAAAATATTTGAATGTTTAAAATGTTTTAAAAACAAATACAATTTTAATATTTGAATGTTTAAGAAAGTATGGATTAAAGAAAATTCAAAAGAAAGTTTAAAATATTGTTTCATAAAAAGAAAAAAATGGCAAAAATGGCAAAAAAAAACATTTAAAAGACTAAGTAGAAACTGAAAGTTTTTTCCCCTTTCAAACGTACTCTGAGAAGTGAATAAAGAGAGAGTGAAGACAAGAAAGAAGTTTTGAATTCAATCATTTTTTAAATGATGTGAGAATTATGGTTGCAAAACTCTGGAAACTTTCCATGGGCATTAATGGGAATAAACTGGAAATTATCAAAATTGCAGGAACTACGAATTTAAATGTAGTTGAGAAAACATTTTTGCAGCATAATCTTAGTTAAAACAACTAGATTTAATGCAATTTTAGTTTCATTTCTAGACTAAATATTGCTCACATTGATCACATTCACACTGCAGGCTTATTAAGGCCATGCCCCCTACATGCACTCTATTTCCTGCACAGACCATTTCTTAAATCATGCACACAAAATATCAAAATGTCCATCTTGGTAAATATTCATGTAAATTACATAAAAAAGTGTAAACATTATTGTGCTGTGTGCAATATACTGGGCAACTAAATTAGGCTAAACCATTGTAAAATTGTACAAAAACACTGACTGAAAATTTAGGTGAGCCAATAATAAAATAAGCCTAAAAATGACCCTCCCCTACACACAACCCCCTCTGATCACCTAAAAGAGGCATTCCCCTCCATTCTCAGAGCCACACTTGCTGCATTCCAAAGTTATTGTGAATATATATTTGATCAATGGGATTCAAGTAAATACTAGGGTGTTTTTTTTTATATTTTTTGTTTTTGTTTTAAATCTTAGCAAATTTTTTGCTCATCAAGCCTTCATTCATTTGATCAAAAACAGTGAGTTCAGTAATTCACACAATTCATATGCACACACACACACACACACACACACACACACACACACACACTATAAGTCCTTACACAATCCAACGTGCCTAAAATTGAACTGGAAATTAGGTGCT
>JAUMHI010000035.1:2316830-2328969 GCA_032359435.1 Enteromius unitaeniatus
TGACTTGACTTGAACAACAGGGCCTTGTATTTATGTCCACAGAGTTTAAATCCCATCAAATGTCAAGCAGGTATGAAGGCAAATCAACTCAGATTGCACTACCTCATGACTAGCGTTAGCACTAGACCTGGTCTGCTATCAGATCTGTACAGAGAGGCCAGACCCTGCTGGAGTTTAATTAGCTTTCAGAAAAGCAGATCAAAGTCTTTCAGTGAATAGCAAAGTGAACATTTTGTTTCTGTAGAGTGACTGGGCCGTGCGTCTGCATTGAGCCTGCAGTGAAAATCTTCATTACTCCCATACAGCAGCAACAATGGAGCTCGTCTGCCGCTTCAAACACAAGGTGCCTGACAGCAACTCAAAAGAGGAACGTCTCATTCAGGTCAGGGAACGGAGGTAGTCTGGAGAATGAGAGCTAAGACTCCACAACATCTCTCTCACTCCAGAGAGCTGAGAAACACTGTCAAGTGTAAAAAAAAAAAAAAAAAAAAAAAAAAAAAAAAACAATTTTTCAAAACAGATAAAGATTACTGGAGCACAATTAACACTAATACTATTTCACTTACATTTCGAGTTTAATTTAAAATGTGTTACTGGCATCTATCCTTGTAATTGTTACATTTAGAAAAATTGGTGGTTCTACACCATTTCTTTCTCATTGTTGTTCCTATTTTAAATGTAAAACAATTATAATTTGTAGACAATTTATACCTTTACACATTTTTGCATTGCATAAAATTTTTATGACATTATTTAAGCACATTTAAACCCTCAGTTACTATTACTTTAACGCAAATAAATAATAGTTGAATTCATGCACATTAAATTGTGACACATTGCTTAATTATATTAAATTATATTAAAGTATTCATACATCATAGCGATTTTGCAGTTCTTTTTTTTTATTATTAAATAAATAAATAAAATAAAATATATACATAATACAGCTTCTTACCGTAATAGAGAAAGTTGTAAGAATCCTGAATATTGAACAATATTTAAGAATTCCAAAATTATTATATATTTGTGTATATATATATATATTTTTTTTTTGTATATATATATATATATATATATAAATAATGGCTACATAGATTTCTTAAAATTACTACTTTAATCATAATTTATATAATAATTTATATTAAATAATTACAAAACTGTAAAACACAATATGGTAAAAATACTCAATATCTGGATCTAATATAGTATTTTTTTATATATTTGTATTGATAATCTATTACAAATTTACCTAAATCACATGAAATGTAAACTAGTGGCCCAAAACAAAACATATGATGTTCAAGATAATGTTTTCATTACATCCACCCCAGTATGTGTTTCTGCATAAAGCACTGCATCACCCATTATTGGGTCGCCCTTGCCTGCAAAAGAAGGAAGTACAGAAAAGGGGACAAGCTGATGTTGGATTTGAGTCTGGGAGGCGTAGCGTGGTCGTGGTTCCAAGACGAGGCTTGGGTTTCTCTCTCTGCTGGCCTGTTGCTGTCAGTCTGGGCGCCTGCTTTGGTTCACGGCTCCCTGGGCAGAGCGCGAGAGCCACGCAGGAAAGACTTACTGCAGGAAATACCTCACCGATAGTCACCCCACTGGGACCGTAAGACGAACGAAAGAAAAAAAATAACAAGGATCGAGGAGAGGGGGATGAGATACAGGTCTGGAAATGCTTTCAGCAGAACAGGGCCCTGAATGGCTCTTTAATTAGAGTTATATGAGACGTCGTATAGCGCTACTTTCCACACGATCAGCTCGCTTTTGCTTATTTCTCCAGTCACTAAATTGGCGAGCAATTGGCGCTGCATTCCCAAGCCCCTCGAATGGAAGAACTGTGGGATCCCACAGGCCACATAAAAGATCAATGGTAAGCGTCTAGAGGGTTAATGATATATCTGTACCGTGTAAAAATGCCCTTCGCTTAAAAGCTCCGCAGAGGTTTGCTGCATGAAGTGTGATCGTCTGACTATACTATGGGAAACGAAAAAAAAAAAAAAATCGGATCACCCCGACGTTTGCAGGTTTTCGTTTCTCAAAATGAAAATCAATCTTAAAATATGAACAGGCGCCAACGACAGGGGTGGTATCGCCAATCACAGCGAAGGCCAAACCCACGCTGGGATTGAAATATCACAGAAGGAAACCCAAGTCTAAATCAAACTGTTTCTGTTGAATTTACTGAGCTTAAACAGAGCTGATTTGAGAACAAAAGCTCTTAGAGGTGAGGTGTGCCATTTCTTTCAATGTTTCAAAAGTAGTAATTCAGTATAATATACAATACGCAGACAATTCAGACAGCATTAGCAAATCGATTCTTCGGAAAAGCATAAACACGTGTCTTCAAAATATCATAATTATGACCTTTACAGTTTTTAATCTCAATTTTGAATTTTAGTCTCATAATCATGACATTATCGCAACTCTGAATTTTAATGTCATGACAGGTGATCCGACCAATCATAACACCAAATCTTGCCTGACAAATGACTTTAGTATTGACGTATTTTAGTGGTTGAAATAAAATGTGTGTGTCATGTTTATTGACGTCTACGTATATTTACCATACATGCTTAAAGTAAATATGTACAGACAATCGGTTAATGTGCTGCTTCAAACAAGGTGCTGCAGTGATCCGTCACAACACATTAAAGAGACACAAAACGGTATTTACTGTTTGAATTTCTTTAAAAATGACCAAATTTGAAAGCTGAGACCTTGTTTCATACCAGAAGTAACCTGCTCTGTCTTGTCTGTCTGCGTGTTGTCAGTTTCCTTTTTGGTCTGATACCGTATGTATTTTTCACTGTGTTATGTGTAATGTGAGAGCAACAGTAAGTAAGGAGGGCAAGTTTTTGCGAAGGGTCAGTTGTGACTATTTATTTTTGGGTATTTTTTAGCCTTTATTAGCATAGGACAGATCAGTATTGACAGGAAGTGAAGCGGGATTGGGAAAGGTCCTGGAGTCGGGATTCGAACAGCGGACGTCCAAGTGCAACGCCACTGTACAGTATGTCGGCGAACTGCCCAAAAGGCTATCGGCACCGACAAATATTTCAATTTTGACGTTTATCTCAAATTTGAATTTTAATGTAATAATTCAGACTTTATGTTAATTTAGAATTTTCAAGTCATAATCATTATGTGTGTTGTAATTTCAACTTTGTAATAATTTAGATTTTTCTCAAATTTGAATTAAGTCACAATTATGACATTATCTTAATATTTAAATGTTAATGTCATATTCAAACTTTAACTCAATTTCGATTTTTACAGTTTTGTTTTATTTTTCATACATCACTTCTAAAATCCACCCTTTTATCTTATCTTTAATTTTTTTTTTCAAAGCATTATTTTTTACCCTTTGTGTTAGAAATGGGCTTCCAACTTTGTAATACAATTTGTAATACAAAGGTTACATACACAAAAAAAAATTAACCACATCATTGCGTGTGCCAACAGAAATATTTTTTAACACATACTTCAACAACTTGCCCCAACCTGTAAAAATATTCTTATACTGAAAACACCTTTCAGGTGAAATCTACAAATTCCGATCTATGAGTGCACTTTATGACAAAGTGTTCAAGTGTTTAAATCCAACGTACAAAACCACTTGTAGAGAAAACAAGCATTTCCGTCATTAGACACTCCATATCGTTACTGAGATAAAGTCCTTGTGTCATCTGCCCCACATGCCCCTATTTATATACCTACATAAAGCAACAACAATATTAATCTGGGGTAAATCTGGTGCTAATCTCCAAAAAAAAAAAATCCCCAAATAAATCTGCTGTTTGAAAGAATCATGGGAAAGTGGATCAATCAGCCATACTAACCTCAGTCCAAACCCTGTCAATCAGTAAAGTACAAATCCCTCCAGCTATAATCACTGTCTCACTCTGATGTACCATCGCTGTAGGACACGCAGAAGCAGCCATGTGTAACAAAATAAATCTCATCTGATTTGATCATTAAGAAGCTTGATTTTCCCCCCTTTTTGACATTTACTGCACTAAAGCCTCGGTACAACAGCATGTGTGGAAATGTCATGTGGATGATTGCAGTTGAAGTTGGTCTCTGCAACCGCAATCTATCTAGCCTTTAACCTTCAAGTATTTTTAACGTTTTTTTTCCACTATCAACCCGACCGTTTTCAGCAGTTTTGCAGCATTTTTGTATTGCAATTCTGCAGCTACACCTGCTCAGCAACTCAGCAGCTTCTCCCTTCAAATCTCAAGAAGGATAAATTAATAACCACAAGCCATAATCAATCACTCTTTCCCTCTCTCTCATACCTCCTGCTTTCCCAGGATGCACTGGGGGTGGCTGCTGTCAGGAGATGGGTCTCCCCTGCACCATGTAGCTCACCGCCCAAACCACACACGTGTGCAGGACACACACATATACTGTATGGGCCTCTCTGTCCAGAGTGCAGTGTGTGTGTATGATTGCAGCGGCTTATGATGAGAAACAAATTGCAGAAAGGTGGTTGAAAGCTAAACAAGGTGTCACTAAAAGCTTAATGCCAACAGTTGGTTATTAATTGAGAATCTAAATGGATACAAATCAGCTTTTAATAATAATGGTAATAATAATAATAATACATTTTATTTGTAACACACTTTTCATTAAAAAGCTACATTAAAAACAACAAAAAGTTTAAAAAACATGCGCAAAATCTAAAATATCACAATTACTAAATATAATATCTCAGCAACTGTATGCTTTCCTAATAAAAAAAGTCTTTAAATTTGCTTTATAAGAGTTCTGTGTAACTCACAGCTGGACAGGAAGATGGTTACAGAGCTGTGGGGCAACGGAGCAAAAAGCTTAGTAAAGGGAACTTGATGCTAGCTGATGATCTGAGGATACGGCTGGAGGTTTGTAAACCAATCAGATCTTGAAGATATGAAGGTGCCTGGCCAAACATACACTTTTAGGTTAACAGAAGAATTTTGTACTCAATCCAGGAAGAAACAGGGAGCCAATGAAGTGATTTGTGGATGGGAGTGATATGTTCAAATTTCGGTGCTCTCAGTAGGTTTCCGGCAGCGTTGTTTTGGAGGTATTGTAACTTTTGTATGTCCTTAGCAAGAATTACATTAGTTCAGTATAACTAATCAAAAGCTTGGACATACTGAACTATACAGACATTATGATATGCATATAAGTGAGTTAGACACCAAAAAGCTCAAATTTAAGAGTTTCACTTTGTGTAGCATGTTTTGTTACTACATAATTGAATAATTCCAATGTCTTGATGACTGGTTGTTTGGAGAACAAAAGATAATTCATAGTGGTTTCTCTTTTGAAACACACACACACACACACACACACACACACACCAGAAGAAAGCTTTGTAGATGTAGGGAAGGAGAGAGAACAGGCCCGTGGTGTGTGTTTTCCCTCTGGCTGGTGAGTATCTGCTCTATCCAGCATAAACACATGCCTTCATGGTTCATACATTTCCTGCTTCCCTCCACAGCGCAGGGCCACACAGGCACAGGACACCATGGAGAAAAGACAAGAGTATGAGATACTGCGCACAACCTGGGACCTTTCTTGCTGTTTAATGCTGACTTCTCCACATCTAAACACACCTTTTGTGTCGTTTTCATACAGAACATAACACTAGCACACGATAAGCTTTAGCTCAGCACTTCCTAGTACTGTGAAGAAAAACAGAAGAAAAAAAACTTTCCATAAGATTAGCATTAAATTACACACATTTTGATGCAACTGAGGTTGATGCTTTTTTATAAACCCATCCATTCACATTAATTCAGCTTATAATAATAATAACAGTATTGATTAGTAATAACAAAGGGGCACCAAAAAGGGGTATTTATCCATCACTTTCTATTGAGGTTCACAACACTCCTGCTCTCTCTCGTCTCATGATATCTGAAGTAGAAAAAGAGCTGCTTCTGAGATGGGCATGTGTATGTAGTTATTCCTGTCAGACTCTTCTGCCACATCTGTCCTGCACCGTTCAAACTTTCCCATACTGGGACAGACCAATCTTTTCTGTGTCTTTCAAATATATTGGTTTCATTATCTTACATTGGAAAGCAAGAAAAAAAAAAAGTAGACCGTTTTTAACCACACCACAAGGGTCATTTTTTTGTATTTTCTTCTGGAAGCGTAGATTAATTTTCATGTTAGATAATAGTTTATCTAAAGGCTATACACTACACAACTTTTTAGATCTAAACAGTCAACTCTGACAGCAAAAACCTGCATACTGACTGGAAACTAGCTCGTCCAGATTCTGTGCAACGGCAAAATGGGAGTGAAATTCCATTTTTGTTATTTAAGGTAGTTCGAAGCTTAAGAACTCTCTCACAAGACTGCTGTTAATGTATTATTTCTAACAGTTTACCTAACATATCAAATAGTAATCACACCACATAAATGCCGTCCGAGTTTCCAAAGGATTTTTTTTTAAACATGGGGATTTAGTACCATATTCATGGAACGTGTAGTTTAAGCAACCAGAATCTAAACCAGAAATGTTAAATTCCTTACAATTCACATTCCCGCTCATCTAGCGCTCTTCCACATCTTGATTCGACCCTGTCTTCATTTCCTGGTGTCTCTCATCTGTCTTTCTTCTAAAATCTCCCTCTCCATCAACTCTCCTTTTCTCCCTGGCATCACAAGTTGACCAGCGCAGAGCAGGGCGTCTGCTTTTCATTCACTCTTAATGGCTTAAGTGAAGTCATTCTTTGGAGAACACACTAAATGACCTTGTTGTTCTCCTTCCCGCTCTCTCTCTCTCTCTTCTGTGTCACAACGTTTTGGGCTTCCCTCGTCTTTAACCGCGAGTACGGCTGTGGAAAATTCAAACTGTGGCCTCAATCCAGTAAAGCGGAGAAAACACACGTGCTGCTATTCTGCATAAATACAGCTCACATGTGCGCGGGGGCCATTCCTGTGTATATAGCCTATGTCAAAGAGGAAAATAAAACACATGACATATATATATATATATATATATATATCCCTGACTAACATGAAGCCAGAAGCCACGAGTTCTCATCCAGGCCAGCAGGGGGCATCGTGTGCCTGAAGAGAGTGGAGAAACCCCCCACTGGGACTGACAAGAAAAACGAAGACGTTATTTAATAATAACTGCCGAATGTTTATGTATCCATAATGGTTTCATGCTTGTTATGGAACATCACCGCTAAGTTCCACCATATGGTGTTTAATTGAAATGTAACGTAAAACGCACAACAACTGAATGTTCGCTTCCAAGTAACTCATTTCTGGCCCTGAAAGCTACAAACACTCTTTCATCTAATTGCCTAGACTTGTTTGTGCAACCGCACTAACGCAATTTACCATTCTGCCATAGTTTACATGTGATTTCTACTTAGGGTTTGGCGGTATGACCAAAATCTTCTTTAATAGTACGAGTAACAACATAACTGGAAAATTAATGACAGAACAAGGATTTCAAAAAACTAACCAAAAATAGCTTCTTATTATGAAACACTTAAGGATAAAACAGTAAAACTCATTTTATGAAACATTGAGTTATTTTATATAACTGGTATGTGTACCTGTGCTCATGCATGAACTGAAATTGAAACTGAAATAACCAGTGATAAATAGAATAAAGGCAGGTTTGCACTAAGGACAATAATTATATTGATTATGGGATTTTGAAAAATCATCCTAAATTGGAAGAATAGCAGGATCCACACCACAACTATAATGCTAATGTCACAGAAGAAGAATGACAATCGAATGGCTTTCAGTGATTGTTTACAGATGGTGAACAATAAAAACTTTGACAGCCATTCAGAGTCCAGAATGCTTTAAAGAGCTTGAGCATTTAACGTGGTACACGACAAAGCCGTAGTGTGTGATTTTAATACACAGAATGTTCTGCGCTTTCAGCCTTGCAATATATACACTCAATATACGAGTATATGAACACACCAACATAATATCTAGAAATGCTCTGAGAGTCACTTCATGAGCATTTTACTATTTCTTTTGAGACAAACAATCATCATAAAGGTCACAACAACCCGTCAAAATAAAAGTTCGGAGAATAAAAGAAATAAAATAATCTATTTTTTGGATACAAAATCAATTAATTAGAGATGCTTTTGACTATTAATGATTATTGATGATTTAACAAACAGAAAACAATAAAACTACCTTAAACTCAAAACCTTTGAAAGAACCTTTAAACTGCAAGCTTTTTGACTACATCTGAAAAATCTTTATTGCTAAATCTTGACATTTTGGCATTTTTCTAAGACGCATATACTGTATATACAACTGCAGAAGTGCCAAGTGATGTCATTTCCCAGCTATTTTCTTCAGAAACATCTTAGAAATGTCTCTGTTTTCAGTCACTATGTTGCTCTATTGTAGCGACAGCAGGATGCGTTTTACACATTTTTGTTACGCCTCCTATAATTTTACATTCATTCTAGTCTGTTCAGTGTGATGCAGCAACTTACAGATGGGCGAATGAGTGACCGGTCTCATTAGAGAATGATTAGAGCAACATCTGTTTACAGTCGAGGGCTGTAATGTGTGTGTGTGTGGAGGGATTGGGGATAACAGCCCTGTGACGAGGAACATGATTGCCACATTAAACTCGCAATCTGAGAGGTTAGTACTGGGCCACGGCCGAAACACTGCATGGCTTTTATTAAAATCATTACTATCCAGCCATTGTTTGGATTATAGATAAACCAAATACATTGAGGGCATAAACAAAGAATTCATCTCAGCAGCGTAATAAAATATACTGCTGTCCAGAAAGTGGAGTTGTGCCGCTGACACACCGCGGCTGTGTTCACGCATCGAGCTCCCTCTACCAATACAATTACAATTTAAAAAGAATGTAGAAATAAAAGTCTTTTTTGGCCCACTTATTTTTGGGCTTTTTATGTCTTTAGTCTGATAGGACAGCGAAGAATTGACAGCATAAGGAGCCTGATGCATTTCAAATGAACTTTGACATTTCTGCTAGTCTCCAAAGTTTTGTTTTAAAACATTTTAACACATTGTCATTTTAGTATTTTCTAGCAATAAACAAGTATAAAAAAATAAGGTAGAATAAATAAACAGATAAATAAATGTATAAATAAAATAAAAACAGACAACTTTTATATATTTTATTACACTTTTATAAAAAATGAAATAATTATTTTTAAATCAAATCAAATTAAATATATATAATAAATACATATTTTATAAATGTATTTCTTTATATTTAAATCTATTTTAAACATTTAAAAATGCTATTAACTATTAAAAAGGTAAAATTAATTAAAAACATTATGAAACTGTGGGGGAAAAAAGCTAATATCAATTAATATTACATACTTATTTTTTACATTTTTATCTTAAAAAATACAAATAAAAAATAAATAACTGTACAAAATATTAAATAAGGGTCCAATTATAAAATTAAGTTGTTGACTAACGTCGAGAGGGTCATGACAAAAAGTGGCATGGCAAAACCACTAATGCTTGACAATTTTTTTGTTAGATAACAGTTTATCAAATAGCTCTCATCAACAAAAAAGGCTTTACAAAACACAATGAGACACCAAAGTGAACTCTATTCACTAAAAGTGCCATGTGCGTTCGCCGAAGAAGTGAACAGGATCAAACCCAAGGAGACGAAACGAGTGAGAACGAAAGGAGCATGTTGTGTGTGTGTGTGTGGGGGGGGGCGTATGAGAAAGACAGACGGGACGTAGAGAGCAAGCGAGAGAGGCAGACACGTGAGGGGGTTAAAAGTAACAGAGGGTTTATTGTTTACGATTCTTTGGGGAGGGAAGCATGGAGACACTGTGAACACTAGCCTGGCACAGCGCGCAGGGCTCCGGCCAAACTGGGCCACGATCCAGCCTCTACCCTGCAGACAGACTCACGCATAAACACACACACGGCGCTTTACCGCGCGCTGCTAACGATAGCGTGGTGGCTAACATTTGCTTAAATCAAACATTTGTGTTTTTAAACCGCTCAGAAACCTGACAAGACAAGAAACCAAAACAAAGGCCGCAACTTCAGCCACATGATGAGAAAGCTAAGCTAACGGCTACGTTTTGTGAGGCCTGGAAACGCAAGCATTTGCTTCATATTTTTCTCTCTCTCTCTCTCTCTCTTTCTGTGACAGATTTTAACCAAATAGCAGCAAACAAGCAATTATTTCTGGCAGCCCGAGTCCATGGTTCCTTTCCAAGAAAGAGCAGAGGGAGTGGGGGTGGATGAAGTCACTCTGACAGATGGGATTTAAATCAATATTACATTATATGTCCTTATTTATTAAAAAAGAAACAGGAAACCCAACCGAAAAGGGCCCAGAAGAGCAATGTGCTGCTTCTCGTTGATGGAATAATTGCTTTAATACATTTTTTTCACCATTCTATATCACTTTCTTCATTTCCTGTCACCCTACACACACACACACACACATCTTGTCTTTAGACGCTGTGAACTTTGGTATATAAAATAATGGGGTGAAAAAAGCCTTAACAGAAACCATCTGGAATGGAGCTTAAGACTGAAAAGCCTCCAAAGTTCCATTGTCAGAGAGGAAGAGGAGGACGAGGATGAAGATCGCTTTACAAAAACAGCTGCAAATGCACTGTTACTGCAGGTTGGCCAATGGATATGGCACGGACACGTCAACCCTGTTGAAACGTAATCGTTTGCATGAGGTGGCCAAAACAGAAAAATTACAGGAAAATTGTGATCCAAATACCTTTTCATGCATTCATTTCATATGCGTTTTGAAGTTTTTGCAATCCTGTCACCCCTACCACAACTATACATGTTTGAATGCAGTTCAAAACAAACTACATACAGACAATAAATGTAATAAAATGAATGTTTAAACATTTACATATTTTATAGAAATGCTATTTAATAATTAAAACAGTTTTAATAAAAATATATACATAAAACTTTTTTATAAAAAATGTTTACAGAATAAATCTGAATATAAAACTATTTATTATCTATATATTATTAATATGTATATATTTATAATTTTTTACATTTTATGGAAATGTTACTGTTTAAGCATATTGTAATAAGAAAAATCTAATCAATAAAAATATTTTTATAACGTCAAAATGTTTTTTTTTATGCTGTTCAATGTTTAAAAATGACTGAATATTAAAAATAAATGAAATAGATTTAAATAAAACTAAATTTCTTAAAATGTTGTTTAAAAATATTTTAAAATGCCATTTAACGTTTAAAAATAAGATAAAATGATTTTGATTGAAGGGTCAAGACCACTAATGTGGGACTGATACTTGATGCATTTAAAGCTAGGAACATCTCATGCTTGATTAATATTACGTTAGTCAACATATCAAGCTCAAACATATGTCATACGAATTATTACAAGAGAATGTGACACTCCCAGACACAAAAAAACCTGTCTATGTCGTACATTTTACACCTACATAAAGTGATAAAAGAGACATTAGCAGGCAAGGATCCAGCAGTGCTTGAGCTTCATGCTGAACACATCAGCCTTGTGTGAAGCATGATGGGAAACGATGCGTGTGAAGTCATTGTTATGTGGCACGGTGAATCCGCATTGCTATGTTGTGTGTTTGGCCCTCTCGAGTTTGTGCTGGCATCCGACCAGAAAACGGCGTTAGCAGGCCCCGGTTTCTATGGAGACTGATGGAAATGGCACAAAGAGGCTAAGCAGCGAATAGCATGTACTCCCTTTTCAAGTGGTACCTAGCTGATCCTGTCCTGTTTATCAGTAACACACAGGGTCCTCAAGAGGGGTGTGGGCTTCAAGACGCTAAGCCTCTTTAGAGGCAACATGATGAATCAAAACTGACCTCGTTTGCTTTGAGACACTCTCCTGGTCTAGTGCATGCTAGTCTAAACAAAACAACCTTTGTTTTTAGAATTTGACATCTAACTTGCTCCTCCTCTTAAACGACTTTCCTATTCCGATGATGTCAACAAGGCCGGTTATGTTTCATGGGTCATTCACAAGTTTTTCTGCATTAACATACATCAGCAACATACATCAGTTTAGCTCCAACCCGGAAAAAAACCTCACCTGCCTGTAGCCTTGAAGACCTTAAATATCTTGTTCAGGTGTGTTTGATTA
>JAUMHI010000035.1:2329069-2339844 GCA_032359435.1 Enteromius unitaeniatus
TTCTCCACGGCGTCTCCAGACTCTGTCACGTCTGTCTGTGCTCAGTGTGAACCTGCTTTCATCTGTGAAGAGCACAGGGCGCCAGTGGTGAATTTCCCAATCTTGGTGTTCTCTGGCAAATGCCAAACATCCTGCACGGTGTTGAGCTGTAAGCATAACCCCCACCTGTGGACATCAGGCCCTCATACCACCCTCATGGAAACTGTTTCTGAACGTTTGAGCAGGCCTGCTGGAGGTCATTTTGCAGGGCTCTGGCTGTGCTCCTCCTGTTCCTCTTTGCACAAAGGCGGAGGTAGGGGTCCTGCTGCTGAGTTGTTGCCCTCCTACGGCCTCCTCCACGTCTACTGATGAACTGGCCTGTCTCCTGGTAGCGCCTCCATGCTCTGGACACTACGCTGACAGACACGGCAAACCTTCTTGCCACAGCTCACATAGATGTAACATCCTGGATGAGCTGCTCTACCTGAGCCACACGTGTGGGTTGACTCCATCTCATGCTACCACTAGAGTGAAAGCACCGCCAGCATTCAAAATGATCAAAACATCATCCAGAAAGCACAGGAACTGAGAAGTGGTCTGTGGTCACCACCTGCAGAACCACTCCTTTATTGGGGGTGTCTTGCTAATTGCCTATAATTTCCACCTGTTGTCTCTTCCACTTACACAACAGCATGAGAAAGTGATTGTCAATCAGTGTTGCTTCCTAAATGAGCAGTTTGATTTCACAGAAGTGTGATTGACTTGGATTTACATTGCGTTGTTTAAGTGTTCACTTTATTGTTTTGAGCAGTGTATATATATATATATATATATATATATATATTGTGGCGGGAAGCCCAGCAAGAGATCAGCGTCATCCTAGCAACTTATCGACAGCACCTGGGAGTCGCCAACACAGGCCAATTGGTCACGACCAGCCCACTTTAAAGGAGGAGCTGAAAGGTCGAAAGGATGAGACCCATCTCCGATGTTGTGTGACTTATTGGCTCTCTGTTTTTCCCACCAGACGACACACCATGACAATTGGCCCAGAGGACCCTTTTGAGCACTGGAGCACCGGACACCTCGACCTGGAAGAGGGAAAGGAACACTCGAGCACACCTCACACCCGACCACCACCGTCTACTACTCACCTGTTTGTCTGGCACTGTTATTAATAAATCTACCCTCCGGGGTTCACAAACAGTCTTGCATTGTCGCGTTGTTCTTCACCAAGTTCACTAGGGGGTCTCCTCCCCTATATATATATATATATATATATATATATATACACACACACACACATATATATATATATATATATATGTTATAAACACATATTTATAACTCTTTTGAGCACATAAATTTTTTAATCATGCTTCTGCTGATGCTAAAGGACAATACACCTTTCTGTGTCATTTTCTGACCTCACCAGAAGCCTCCACTGACCCTCTGGCCATCAGTCTGACATGTTGTGCCTGTGAGAGTGAGACCTACTGAGCTGCAGGACTGTCTAACGGAGCGTCAATTCTGTGAGTGTGTGTGTTTGTGTTGGCGGAGGAGCGACATTCCGCGTGTCTTTGTGAGCGATACAGCACTGACCTCAGGAGACCCACCGGGCCCAGACCAACCACTCCTCCTGGCCCTTACTGCTTCAGAGATGCTGAGAGACTCCGCTGATTGAGGGCTTCTCTAATGGGCTCTTTTTGATCGGCACATTGATTGATATAACAAAATAAATGATTTCCAGACTAGGCCACACAAATTTCGTACGTGCCTGCTGTTAACTAGTCAATTCCAGGAGTGTTATTCGATCCTTTTGGTAGCTATCCTGACTTCTACCGTTTACAGCTGCACATCAGTGGAAAATCACAAGACCTGAGAGACTGCTAAACCTAAACCACAATGCTACAAAGCTGATCTTAACTGTTAAACCATTTCTACTGAAACCAAGTCTAAACACAGACTATAGCGCATGATCAGAGCCGTTGCTTGATAGGAAGCTACTTCAGACTAGTCATGGGGTTTCCCAGCAAAAATAAAATTAGCATCTAACAAAGTTAGCTGTGATAATTACAGCCACACGCTAATGGCCTGAGACAAGGACACAAGGCCAAGAGGGGCAAACTCTGCATGCAGATTTAGGATCAGGTCATCCACACCATTTCAAAGCCCTTCTTAAACAAGTAAACAAGTCAGAGCACTCAACAGCCATCTTAGATTTACTGGAATGGGAAAAAGAGACTACACACAGTTTGCCAGTATTAAGTTTTATTAATGTATGTGAAATCAGCAATAAAATAGGCCAACATAGCAGCAGAGATGAATGTTATTTGACGACAGAAAGCAACCTCTCAGCTATCCTGAGCAGAAAACGATGGAGGAGGAGGGTGAGGAGGTGAGACGGGGCCGATCCTGCTGAGAACATTCAGGGCCCAAGGGCTGAGAACACAAAACTGGATTTACCTGCCCCGTATCCTCAGGTGAACCAGCGCGCACAGTCACACCCTCTCCTGCCATCCATCCAAATCCTCCTGTAATCCATCAGCACGTCACTCTATGTATCTACCTGGACTTGTATGTGTACATTAGGGGTGTCCAGATCAATGCCTGTTAATTCTTAATACATACAATAAATTAAATGCTTGACACTGTAAAATCCTTAAGCAGGCTTAGCGGCATTTTTCAATTTGATAATATAACTGTTTGGTTTTTTTTTTTTATTTCTAAAACTTATCATAACATTAAAAGCTGATCAGTGACTTTCTTGTTGTCTGACTGTTCATGTTGAATCATTAGCATATAGTTGGTCTTTTTGCTTTGATCCAATTGAAAATGCACATTCATTCCTTGCCACTAGGTGCTGCTTATGGAGCGGTAAAAATAGTGCTTTCCAAGGTAAAGCTGTAAACAAAGCAGCACGTGCTCACAAACACTGCTTTATCAGGAATTACAGTCATGATGAGATGAAAATGAGACCAGTCACAGCATTACTCAAAGACAAATTTGTTATTAAACGAATCATTTGGAAGTCCTTGAGCAAGTGAGGTAAATAGAAATGCATATTATAAGACAATGAAAGTGTTTTTTGACCTTGCGTGCATACTGGCCATCATGCAGCTATGAGGTTACATTATTTTCCAGAATATTTCTCCTTCCATCCATCCCCCATCTATCCATTCATCTATCTATCCTCTCCGAAAAAACCACAATTCATTCTGCTGTTTTTATAGTGTTGTTCAGTAACAGAAATAAATTTAGCTGTTTAATAAACACAATGGAGAGGCTGTAAATCAGGAAAGGAAAACAGAGGTTCGCAACGGCTTGCACTTTCCCATGTTAAGCTCTTAACTGCAGACACCGGCCGCGTCTTTATTTATGCGGAGCATGACGAGAGGCCAAATATACAACACAGTAGGCCACGGGGTCACGCGGCTATGACATCATCTCAACACAAACACGGCTTGTGTCGCCCGCCTTCACCACGGAGAACAAAAGCCCGAGGCCACGCTCACATTTCACTTCAGAGCGCGGCCTGCATTTGTGACGGCAGAACACTTTCACTCATATAAAGTCACTAAGAGTCTAACATTTCAACTCTCTGGTGGAGAGAGAGAGAGAGCAGGGGGAAGACAGTGAAAGTGCTTGTAAAAGAGAATAACGAGTGGTCTCTGTACCACCCTTTGACCACATGAAAGCCGCTAATGACAGGGCTGGAGGAGCACAAGTGTGTGGATCTGTGTGTCTTTATAGATGTTTGGATGTGTCAAAAATGACACGCAGTGCAAAACGCGTTTAGCAAACACACTGCAGGCACGCAGTCTTCTGTATATACTCAACATGTGTTTCTGCAGTACTGTGGTTATTAACCTTGAGGGCAAATGTGTGTTGCATTAAAGCAGATATGCTATTATTCAGCTTACTAGCTATTTACACACAAAACGTTTGGTGTAGAAACTATTTTCACTCACAAATTGATCAATTTCGGAATTATTTCCAAAGAAACGCTAATGCACGCATTGAATTAAACAATGCATTTTGACGTAGAAAGACTGAAAAAGTATTTTATAGTGCACTAATAAAGATAGATAAGAAAAATCACAAGAGAAGTATTTTTTAAAAAAGCTCAATTGTTTTAAATAGACAGGGAGACTTTTAGGAGACTGCTTCTTAGAGGGCTTTTCACATTTCTCACGTTTGTCTTCGCAAGAGTTTTAGAAAGGATTTCAAACTGTGTATAGATTTGCCTGCATGCGCTGCCAAAATGTGTCATCAAAGGTAAATATGCATTTTTTCATAGGTTCTTTGTCTGAGCTACTATTCACTTTGATTTTCTAGCTTTATAGTCTACGGCAACAATGGCCTTCAATCTTAATGTCTTCAAAGGAAGGTATGACATTCGATTGAGAACTCTGTTATGTCTACTGAGCTACAAGCGGGCAATCGTTGCAAAACTATTTCTTCTCTGGGCCAATAGCACAAATAGCTCATCAACCTCTAATTTCACCTGAAAACATCAAAAAATGACAAGTTTATGAACATTCTGGGGTACAGTAAATTAGCTCAAAGAGCATCCCGCAGAGTTTTTCAATACAAATCTCCACGTCTTGTTCACCAACTACTCACAATCCATTAGAAACATTCGCATTGTCATTCTTTTCAGCAGGAATCTATGCAAATGAAGGTTATTATAGCTTGTGTCATATTCACAAAAGTGTTTGCACCTGAATTCAATAATTCCTTCAGAGAATTGCGCTAAAACAACACATACAGCGCATGCAGACAACAGCTATTATTGTAGTTAACTAACAATGAAACTACATTTTTTTTAGACAAGACACTTGGAATTAATTAAACATTAGTTAAAAAAAAACTTGTTTAGCTTTCAAAAAGTCATTATTTTAATTTAGCTGTACTAAAATGTACTAATTTTTTATTTTTTTTTTAATAAATAAACAAAGTGAAAGTGACTATTAAAAGACATTCAAATTATTAAAACCAATTTTGATTATGTATCAATTATAAATGCCATTGACATAACTCTTTCTTAATGAACACCCCCAAATATACTGAATTAGCAAGCTAAAATTTTTCATCATTTACTCACCCACATATCAATCCAAATGACTTTTTCTTCTACAGAACACACAAAAAAAGATGTTTTGAAGAAGAATGAAAGCCAAGCGGTCCAAAACAACACTAAACCTCACAGACTTTCATTGTACTGGCAAAAAAAAAAAAAAACTGCATTTTTGAAAATATCTTCTTGCGTTGTTTATGTTCAAGAGCAGAAAGTCAGTGATTTGGAATGACACGAGGATGAATAAATGATGACAATTAACATTTTGGGTGAACTTTCCCTTTAACGTGTGAAAATGCAAGATCACGCAGATAGTCTTCCTAAAGAGAACACGAACAGATGTCTTCCTCAGAAATGTCACCATGGCCACGGCCACATCCGCTGCAGCTGACCTCTAAATGTGTGTAGTGTATGCACATCTGTGCATGTGTGTGTGTGTGTGTGTGTGTTAAAGAACATTCAAATCAAGCCTGGGTGGAGACGGCCAAGTTAAGCAAAGGAGAAACCTTGAAGAGAGTGAATTTCAAGCTAAAGTGTGCGTTTAATCTGGCCTGCTCGCAGTAAGATTCAGCAGCTTTGTCCCGATATGATGAACTGCATGTGTAGGACACGAGTGTTTACTGAGCAAACCACAGAGAGACAGAAAGAAAGGGGAAAAAAAACATGGAAAGGAGAGCACGGGAGCGAAATCCTGCTCTTTCTCACAAACACCTTGTGAAAGAACGCAACCACAAAGAGCCTCTGTGTTACCGAGTGTTTCGAGCGGAGGTCTAACCAGGACAACTCCTCAGAGAGAGCAGAAAATGAAAGAGAGAGAGAGCATGAACGAATGAGTGAGAAAAAGAGAGGCAAAGTGAGAGAAATGTACTGTAAAATGTGAGAAGGAGAGAGCAAACGAGGTTCGAAAACCGTTAGAGCGATTTGATAACTGGAAAAATGCGTAATTTGAGACTGTTTGTGTTGCATTTGGCTATCAAATTACCCCAAAGGAACACGGAGACGCAGACTTTACTTGAGTTACTTTGGTTTTGTGTGTCACCTGTGGGCAAATTAGAGGTTTTTCCCCCTCAAAAATGAAAGCAAGTCAACCACGGAGTGAGCGAGAGAACAAAAGCTTCTTTATTTTCTCAAACTGTAACTGTGAGAACCTTTCTGCAACATTAAACTGTGTCCTATCACAAGTCAGCATCAAAAACCGAACCATGATGTCACAGCTTATATAAAGGCAAATTCTGTGGCAGCGTTCACTAAATAATCACAGGCCAGCAGCGGTACGAGGCCCTTCACAGCTGTTTTCAGGACAACCACAATAAAAACTCAACCTTCACATGATTTATGCCTAAATTCACTTGTAGCATACTCATTCCAGCTTTTACACAGCATGCTAGTAAATACAAATATATCTACACAGCATACTAAGAAATCCTGTTAAATATATTTACTTTAATGTTTTTTTTAATAAACTTTAAGTATCAAAAATACAGTAAAATGGTCGAATTGTTTTCTACTTTATATTTTTAAAATGTACTGTAGTTTATTCCTGTGATGATTTTTAGCATTATTATTCTTCAATGGCACGTGATCCTTCAGAAATCATTCTGATATGCCACTTAAAAAAATCATATTATAATCTTATAAAATAAGTCTTACTATTAACAATAGTCTTATTGTTTTAGAAACTGATACATTAAAAAGAACAGCATTTATTTGAAACAGAAATCTTTTCTGCTAAACTTTTGATCTATTTAATGTGTCCTTGCTGAATAAAAACTCTTAAATTTCTTTTTAAAAAAAAAGAAAGAAAAAAAAATACATCACAATCATAGCCCTTTGTTTTGAATGGTAGATTAAACAGATAACCTATAACCTATACCATGAATCCCTATTAAAAATACTTCCAGTGTACTGTACATTAAAAGACTTTTCTACACAGTCAAAGATAGGACTTTAAGGTAATACAAACTTACATTTGATAAAAGACAATAACTAAAAAAACCCTGGAAAAGCAAAGCCTTTAGGCTTTCTTTGGGCCAAAACCACAGATTAAAATCTGACCACAAAAACAGGCAGAGATCTACTCTGTGTGTGTGTGTGTACACATACTCAACTGCTCTTAGAATAAACACACACTCTCACTTCAAATCCTAAATCTTTGCTGACGACTTCAGCAAGGTTTAATTCAGTTTAGCATTTAACGCTGAACAGGCCTTGCTGTTAAAAAAGGCTCTTGCTGTATAATAGATGATGTATACAACATGGACATTCCCAGAGTGTGTTAAAACAAGTGCAGATCACTTCACTAAAACAACACATCAGGCTGCCAAAACTCTCATTGTTTTCACTGATTTATTTACAGCTATAGACTGTACAGCTATACAGTACATAATGGTGATGTGTATCTTATCTCTCAATATCTGATTCAAAAGAACTTCTAAGAAAGTTCTGAAAAGCATTTTCATAAAATCCACTCAATCATGACGCTAACGGCTGCATACCTCGCTTTCAACACATCAGACAAAGCTCCTCCACCCTAACTCCAAATTAGATGAACTCAGAGCAAACAGTCGAGTCCTTCCATTATGGACAACAAAATTTACAAATAAAATAAAGCTGTTAGAAAAGTAAAGTAGAAAGTAAAGTAGAAAAGTAAAGGATAGGATAACTAATAAGAATGAAATAAACTATAGATTCATAAAACAATCAATGGATGGATGGATGATGGTTGGACAGATGAATAGATGGATGGATGGAAGGATGGAGGATTGGAAGGGTGGTTGGACAGATGGATAGATGGATGGATGGAAGGATGGATAATTGGAAGGGTGGTTGGACAGATGGATGATGGATGGATGGATGATTGGAAGGGTGGTTGGACAGATGGATAGATGGATGGATGGAAGGATGGAGGATTGAAAGGGTGGTTGGACAGATGAATGGATGGATGATTGGAAGGGTGGTTGGACAGATGGATGGATGGATGGATGGAAGAATGGTTGGACAGATGGATGGATAGAAGTATGGATAATTGGAAGAATGGTTGGACAGATGGATGGATAGAAGTATGGATAATTGGAAGGGTGGTTGGACAGATGGATGGATGGATGGATGGATGGATGATTGGAAGGGTGGTTGGACAGATGGATGGATGGATGGACGATTGGAAGGGTGGTTGGACAGATGGATGGGAGGGTGCTTGATTGTGTGGATCAGTGGATGGATGGACGGATGGATGGACAGAGTGGATGGATGGGACGGACTGGGAGGATAGATTGGATAAAGTTAGACCTTACAGACAGATAGAATGACATTTAGAACTATATAATGATAGAACAACATAAGATTAAGCTCATAAAAAAATTAAAAAAAAATGTTCAAACTTAAATTGAACTCAACCTATATGTGTGATTGAAACTTTCTAAAGCCTCAGGATGTGCAGTAGTAATAGATCTGCAGATTTAAAACCAGCCTGTGAAAACCGCCTGCACACCCACAACCAGAACCAACCGATCCGGACCCACTGTCAGGAAAGTCCCCGGTCTGAGGCCCTTCCTGGGGGTTCAGAGTCCCATCTGTGTTTGTGGAATAGAGCGGGGAACACACAGACCCCCAGCATCAGGTGTGAAGTGGGTTCAGCTGCTCTGAGACGTGTGTGTGTAAGGGTCTGTGATGGTTTTGCCCATATGTGCTATCTGCAGATGCCGTTTGTTGTGGCCTAGCCTTGCACTCTGACGCACATGTGCACATACAGTACACACACACACAGGCACCAACACGACTTCTTGTATCTCTGGTTCAAGGAGTCACAGGGGATGATGTCGACCGAAGAGAAAAACAGATGAGAGGAGGAAAACAAAATGCTAAAATGAAAGAAAAACATGTTTGTAAGGGAACATGTGTAGCTGCTCTGCAGTCTCAGAAGGATACGCTCAGATAGGCTTTTTAATATATTTTTTTGTTTTTTTAGATTTTTTGTTTTTTTTAAATGTCTATATAGTTTTATGAATGGATTTCTTTTTATAAAATAAGCTTACTTTTCTTTGATGTTATTTGATGTCAGTTTATTCAAGTTTATTTTAAGTAATGGTTGTTTTATGGTTTTAGTTTTAGTTATCTGTATTAACCCTGCTCACGAACTTCATAAAGCTACATATAGTTAAAATTAAAATTAAAATGAAATGACATGGTTTTAAAAATACAAATAATGTTTGTTTTAATGTTCATTTTAGCAGTTCCAAAGGTAAAGTCAGTATTCCAGTAATGGTCATTTTCTAGTGTAACAGAATATATAATCTATCACTTTTAATAGTACAAAAAAAATAGCAGCTTGAACATTCTGCCTAACATCTCATTTTATTTTTCACTTAAGAAAAAAAAGGTATGCGGTGAGTAAACGATTTGGGTGAATAATTCCTTTAATGTACCTTACGATGTATTTAAAAATCTCCTCCCGAGAGACGGGGAAAGACAGAGAGCGAGTGAATAGAGCATTATCATCAGCGCAGGTAAGGTTCAGAGGTTCAGGGCTGCACTGTAATTAAAGCGGCTCTATAAAATTAGACTAAATGAGAGCAAGAGACTACAATAAATCTGCTCTAATCACTGCACCTGCACTGGCCATCCTGTGTGTGTGTGTGTGAGACAGAGAGAGAGAGGCAAAAACTGGAACAGCAAGACATATCAGAGTAAAGAGAGATCTGTACAGGTTGCGGATGGTGTAAAGGATTATGGGACAGCACAGAGGCATTCCCAAAAGAAACTATAACACAACACAAACACAAAGTTTAATACTTGCCGTTACATCCTAAATGAGTTTGTTTCTTCATCAAAACAGATTTGGAGAAATGTAGCATTTTATCACTTGTTCACCGATGGATCCTCTGCAGTGAATGGGTGCCGTCAGAATCCAATCTTATAAAAACATCACAGTAATCCACAAATGATCCACACCACCCTAGTCCATCAACACTGCTTGTTTGCACTAAAAGTCACAAAATGACTAGAGAAAGCAATATTACAGATAGAGGACAAGCTTTTTACATCATGAGAATAATTTGTGAAATATTGTGCTGTTTGGACTCTCGTTCTGACGGCACCCATTCACTGCAGATAACTCACTGTGGAGCAGCTGACGTGATGCTAAATTTCTCCATAAAAGTGTGCTGATGAAGAAGCAAACTGATGGTAAACTCTTTTTCAACTAAGTTCACCCAAAAATGTAAATATTCCTTTATCCTAAGTAAAAATGCTTGACTTAGCGAACACCACTAACCAGCAGTGGCTCTTTACTTGCATGTATTTTAGTGCACTCTCTGCAAAGTCAATTACATGCACAATGAATTCAAATCTGGAGGAAAATGATTTTATTAGTTACATGAATACCTCATAAATCCGACAGAATAAAGCTGCTTTTGTGTGTGTGTAGACAAAAGCCTCTGCATCAAAGCCTGGGCTAATAGGTCATAACATGATAAGTGGAACAGGAAGAGAAATTCACAGCCGCTCTCTCTCTTTCGCTCTCTCTCGCTGCTCAGCTGTGGAGAGACGTAGCCGCTTAATTTATTTATTCCATTCCCATTAATTAGAACGTTTGCACTGACAAAACAGGCAAAAGGAGGCATTAGCACCTACTTTACACTCTGCGTCCCTGAGCTGCCCTGATGCAATTTTTTCTCTAGCTCACGTGCATTTACACACACACACACACACACACACACAC
>JAUMHI010000035.1:2353285-2368333 GCA_032359435.1 Enteromius unitaeniatus
CACACACACACACACACACGGACATCTATTGTGTCTGACGCTGGACACACACGCTCCTGTATAACCTCACACCTCAGAGACCGTGTGTGAACGTGTGTAAGCGTGAGGTTCGAGCAGGTGTGTGTGTTGGCTCAGGTGAGGCCCGCCCCTCCCTTCGCTGCCGATATGCTGCAGGTCTGTTTTGATTCTGAAAGACAGCCCGAGATGAGTCAGGCGAGGTAAGTGACATCAGCTGCTGTCAGCGCAATCAGAGACACACACCTGCAGATTTAGCTATATCGTGTGAAATCACACACACAAGCTATTTTAAAGCAGTGGCTGTGAAATATGGGAGCCCGGGGCAGGTTGTCTCAGTGCATGCCGGTTACAAACACCTAGATCAAGAGGTGTTGTTACATCCAAATTATTCATTTATGTACTAAATCATTAATTAACTATATGTACTAACTAATTGGTTAGGTTTATGATTCGGGTTTGGGTTTTAATGCAATTAAAGTGTCACGGCAGGTTGTCATAGGATTTGTTAAATAAAATTACATTTCACTTTTCATATTCTGTTTTATTAACTTTGTTTTGCTTCATAATTGTTTTAATCTTTAATGATAGCTGTTAAGCCTTTAAAGTATGTAGAATGTATAATAACTTTATATATAATAGAATTTCTAAAAAACTTTTTTTACTGTATTTATTTTATGTTTAGGGTGAGTACTTTTTGTGTCGGAAATTAATATTTTTATTTAGCATGGGTGCATTGATTAAATCAAACGTGACTGAATACATTTAAAAATGTCAAAAGATTGATATTTCACATAAAAGCTCCACAAAACTATTAAACACCATCGATGTTTTTAAACATTGATAATAAATGTTGTTTGAGGAGCAAATCAGCAAATTAGAATAATTTCTGAAGGATCATGTGACGCCGAGTAATGATGCTGAAAATACTGCTTTGATCACAGGAATAAATTACATTTTAAGATGTATTTCAATACAAAATGGGTTTTTTAAATTGCAATATTTTGTCATAATATTGCTGTTTTTACTGTATTTTTATAGATTTTTTTTTTATTAAATAAATGATGCCTTGGTGAGCAAAAGCAAACATAACATTAAAAATGGCAAGCGTTTAAACGGTATACACCAACTACCGTTTAAAAAGGATCTGCACTGAGAAAAATGTGGGAACAAAGTGTGACAACTAGCCCCAGTTTTCCCTATGTACATCAGATATCTGTTTCTCTGATCTATGAACACACACAGAGGCAGCTAAAACCCGCTCTTTTCTATATGTGCAGCCCTGTTTGATAACAGCATGAATTACCAAATGCTAGCGTATCAGCACAAGCGGCGTCTGGCGTGAAGACGCACCCAGGCCTGTACAGATCGTGGCTAGCCAGTGATGCATGCCGATAGCTGAAGCTGTTTGGTGGTGTTTGCAATTACCCCAGTTTACAAACCAGCACATTACTACGTGTGAAAAATCTGCAAGCAATTTGTGGCAGCGGAGAGAGAGAGGAAAGGCACATGTATCCCAGAGGGCCCTGAGAGACTCAAGAGCTGCACGGAACGCACGGCGCTCTGGGAAGAACCGCATCGTAGGGTTAAGGCCTGCAAAATATCAACCTGAAATTCATCGGCTCATTTGTCAACACGTTCTCTGGGATTAACAGGAGGAAATGGTTAAGGTGTGCTGCGCTGTGTGACGGATTTACCACCGCTGGAGAAATATTTCTGAGAAAAAGTCTCTTCTGCTCATCAAGGCTGTTCGATTTGATCAGAAATACAGGAAAAAATTTGAAATATTATTGCTATTTAAAATAAATGTTTTCTGTTTGGGAATATTTAAAAAATATAATTTATTTCTGTGATCAAAGCTGAATTTTTTTAATTGTTACTCCCGCCTCCAGTGTCACAGAATCCTTCAGAAATCATCTGATGCTCAAGAATCATTTATTATTAACACCAATGTTGAAAACAGCTGTGAGGCTTCGTATTTTTCTGGAAACTGATACACTACCGTTTAACAGTTTGGGGTAGTGAGATTTAAACAAAAGCTATTTTTATTCAGCAAGGATACACTACATTGATCAAAAGTGACAGTGAAGACATTTAAAATGTTACAAAAGATTCTGTTTCAAATAAATGTTCTTTCTATTCATTAAAGAATCCTGAAACTGTCATGGTTTCCATTATGTAGCGGCACATTTTTTTAAGCGTTGATAATAACAAGAAACATTACTAATAACTGAGCAGCACATCATCACATCAGAGTGATTTCTGAAGGATCATGTGACACTGAAGACTGAAGTAATGCATCACAGGAATGCATTACAGTTGTTTTAAATCACAAGCATTACCGTTTTTGCTGTACAGTACTTTGACCAGATAACTGCAGCCTTGGACAGCAGAAAAAAAAGGAAGGTGAAAAGGACACAACAGATTTAATCTATAAAATGTGTTTTTCCAAAAACATACTACGGTCAAACTGTGATGTCATACATGCCCACGCTTTTCCTCTTCCGTTTAGCTAACACATAATTGCGCTAAATGCAACCTAAACAATGATGGCTCGCTGATAAAAAATCATTATGGCACAATTTCTTGAGTAGGTGTTGCAGCACAGGATGTAGTTTAGCAAAAACAAATAAACAGCAACACACACACACACACAAAAAAAGCCAGCAGCAAGAGATTTCATAAGGAATAATGGATGAAGGATTGCACACCCGAGCTGGTAATGATGTTCCTGCAGCTCTACTGGCAGAGACTAGCGCTAGCAACGCCAAGGTCATGGGTTCAGTTCCCAGGAAACGCAGAAGCTGATAAAATATATAGCTTGAATGCACTGTAAGTTGCTTTAGGGGAAAAAGTATCTGCCAAATGCAAAATGTTTTTGGAAAGACAATGCAATTATTCTATGGAAAAATACAAATAAAATAAAATAATTTTGATCTATTAGAAATTATATCATAGTTTTTTTTTTCCCTAACAGTCCAATATTTTATATAGTATTAATAGAAATGAATGGGAAAACACTACTCCTAAAAGATCATGATTAAAAAAAAAAGAAAGAAAATCTCTGCTGGTCAAGATCTTTTGATCGTCCAGTTGCATTGTTACTGTAGCATTATCAGGAATCTTGAGCCTACTTAACTTGTGTCTGATTTCGTCGTACTGCAGAGTTATCTGCATGGCTCGATGCACACGACCGGCGCACCACTGACTTCATGTGCGTTGAGAATCAAACCGAGGCTTAGCGCTGCTTACGGAGCGTGACAGAGAACACAGGAAACCTTTTGGAAACATCATTAGTCCTGCATATCTCTGCTTTTGATAACCAGGCCCAGGCGGACCCTGCAGACCTCTCTTTCTGAGAAGTGGATTTAAAGAGACAGTTCACTGAAGAAACTAATTCTCTCATCATGTACTTTAACTTTCTTCAGTGGAACATAAAAGAAGATATTTTGAGAAATGTCTATTCAGTGGAAGTCAAAGGGTTCCAATGTTGTTGGCTCTCTTAAAAATATATTTAAGCTTGCAATATTCTGTATAAGTATTTTGCAATAAGTAAAATAAGTTTCTTTGGAAATATTTCTTTGTATTATGAAATTCAGATTGAAAATTGTTTCTACACTATTTTTTTTCTGTTCAGTAAAAGGCATTATAGAATGACCTGATCATGTGACTGAAGAATATTTCCACGTGTCAAGGCTGTTAGTTAGTTTGTTTGTTTTTATTTTTGAAGAAATTCATATTTTTATTCATTAAGGATAAATTAAATTGATCAAAAACGGCAGTATACAAATATTTAAAATATATTTAATTAAAATAAATGTTTTTTTATTAAATTTATCAAAGAATCCTGGACAAAACATGGTTTCCATGAAAAAAAAATTATTGAAATGTATTCAGAAAAGATAATAATGAGAAAAAATATATAAAATAATAAGAAATGTTTCACCACACTGATGGTGCGGTCAACAAGATAAAATATTTTCAAGATAAAGGAGAAGAGGAGACCAAATCTTGTCAAATTTGTCCAGTTTCCTTACCATAAGGAATCAAATATTTTCCAGATGTAGTACCTTAATCAATTCTTCCAAGCATAATTTAGCTGACGGGGTTTCTGTCATTTTTCAAAACATTAGGATAAGTCCACAATAAGTCCATAAGACAGCAGTTGTTTTTGAGATTGTTGGAGTGACATGATTTTATCTGAAATCCCAAATATCACTAGACGTGGCTCAGGCTTTAAATCAGTTTTAAATACCTCAGTCCAGAATGGGATTAATTTAGTACAAAGAGCATAACATTGTCACCAAATGGGGAGGTCTCTGGAAAAAGCCTATGTAATTTTGTTTTAGTATAGTGGAGTCGATGGATAATCTTAAATTGGATGAGGCAATGCCTAGAATTGACAGAGCATGTATGAATATTCTCTAGTGCCTCAGTCCATACTTTTTGAACTTCTCAATTTTAAACTCTCAGTAGAAGATAAGTTCTTTGAAAGCAATTAATTGTATAATAGTGATATCAGAAGCCTGACCCCACCCCCAAGCCCTAAAAGATCATCCAACCTAAAAAAGTTACTTGGGTGTAGACCATATTGATCCTGCAACTGTCTAAAGAATGCAAACATGCCATCTATGAATAGGTTTCCAATATTCTGAACTCCTTCCACTGTGTAAAAGCGGAATCCATAATAGAAGGGATAAATGATGGGTTCCCACTGATTGGTAAAAGGAAAGACAGTGACTTCATTTCTCATTTTGATTTGATCTGCTTCCAAATACGAACTGTACCATGAATTATACAGTTGAAGTTATATACTGACTTTTCTATCTAAGAAATGTTTCTTGAGCAGCAATCATCTGCATTAGAATTATGCTGAAAATTCAGTTTATTACAGGAATAAATTAAATGAAAAAATTATAAACAAAATTCAAAAGAGTTATTTGAAACTGCAATAATATTGCACTGTTTTACTATATTTTAATAAATACAGCCTTTTAAAACCATTATAAAAAAAAAATAGCTACCAATCCCCAAATTTTGTAATGAAAAAGCACATGCGCAGTTTTGCCCTTAAATAGTGACATGCACATCAGAAAATGTCACCTGGCTACGAAAAAAAGCCTAAAGCCTTCGTTCGCCGACCGTCACCTTGAAGGCCAGATCTGTGACATCATCCAGCTGCGCCAGCTCGGCGGCGTCCCGGCTGTGAGCGTGTTGAGCCGAAGCCACGGTTCTCTGCCTTGATTAAAACCCTCTGATTGGTTGGCAGAGAGACGTTGCATGCAAATGGATTAGTCGGCGTGCCAAAGCTGTGCCCATGAAGAACCCAGAATGAAGGAGATTACCCAGAAACCCGTTTTTAATAGCTTTAGCATCACGTATTAGACTGAATACGTTGATAAATTGATTGCCGTGGACGTGGAATCACGGCGAAATGAATGTGAATAAACTTAAAGCACACCCTGACACAGTTTAGACGCACAACGCGGGACCCTGAAACGGGAGCAGATGCCCCTGCGAACGCACACACGCAAACTCACACTCACTACAGTTGCCGAGTGTTGAACGCTTCGCAATCAAAGAAATAAAGAGGCAATCTAGCACACAAACAAGAGATTCCCCATCGCTGCTGCCAACAAACCGGGCCCTCCTCTCGCAGAACAAGGGATGCACTATTGACTAAATCCCCCTCCCCTCCTCAGTCTTTCTCTCTCTACTATTTTTCTCTCTTCAGTCGCCCCTCTGCCAGTCTGCGAGGCGTGGTGCCAACGCTTTCCACCGCCGGGCACTTTGCCCTGCCCTTTATGCAAATGCTTTACTGCCATCCCCAAATCACAACCCCTACTGTCTCCTTTCTGCTAGGTCTGTGCCACTCTGTCTGTCATTTTAAGCAGTCTTGAGTCGTCTCTGTTTAACATCTTCTGGGTCTGCGCGCATGTCGCTTTATGAATAAAAAAAGTGTTGAATCAATGTAATAATGATATCATGTTCTTAACATCACTTATCGCAAGACTCGTAGAAAGATGACATTCATCACTGAATGCTGGATGAGATGTTCAAATAATGCTTTTTGAGAGTCAACTTAATCATATAACATTATAGCATTTATTACTTTTAATATATTAACTTATTATTAGCTTATATTTTTTATATTTTCAGTTATGTTTGTCATTTTGGGAAAACTTCACAATAAGGTCTCATTACTCAACATTAGATAACGAACATTAACAAAGAGCAAATATGTGGGTTACATTCATAATCTTTGTTAAACTTATTAATACAAACACTGTTCATTGTTAAGTCATGTTAGATTAGGTCCATTGGATAATATTAACACGTTTTAACAGAGTATTAGAAAAAGTTAAAAACTAAGATTAATAAATGATTCATAAGTACTTTTCTTTCTTAATTAATGTCCTTCTGAGAAGTGGATTAAAATATCCTTAATTAAAATATCCTTTTGATTGCTACTTTTAATATTGGAATGTTGTTAAATGAATATTTATTGCCCATTTTAATAATTTTTACCATGGTGGTGTTTAGTGCTTGTGTGAATGACACTGAGCACCTTCTATGTTTTACTATTTAAAAGTTATTTGTGATGAGCTTTGGTTCATCATGTGACTTTCTCATAACCACCTGCATTTGGTAGTTATCAGTATATTTTAAAGGTACGAAACAGATTTCACAATTTTAATAATTTGGTATATTAACATTATATTAGATATTACGGTTTCTTATTAGAAATTACGGTATTTAACTGTAACTAGCAACCACGGCTGCCGTTTTTTTACTGTAAATTTTACGGATTTCTTTTTACAGTGTACAAGTTTTTACCATAAAAGAAGTAAAGGTTTTACCGTTATTTAACGTTCGAATTTCAGCAACCCCAGCTGCCAGTATATTACTGGAAAAATAACTTTTTTTTTTTACAGTGTAAATTAGTCATGGAAAACATTTTTCTTGCTTTTTGAAAAAAAAAAAACTTCGCTGTACTATGTAGACAAGCTCTAATGTTAGGTAAAACTAGTTTAAAAAGCTAAATTATGACTGTTTTAGTGCAAAGAACCTTGATTAGAATTGGTATTCATAGGGAAAATCGGGCTATTGATATGTGTGAGAAGCAAAAGAGGGACAGACGAAAGGAGAACGTCCTAACTAAAGGCCAATAGACGCTTCCTCTGCATTCATCCTTATTCAAGCAAAAGAGACCTGTGCCAACACACACACACACACACAACACAGGAAACCACATACACACCTGAGCTATTAAACATGAATCTATCTACCTATCATCTATATTTTCATTTACAAGTGTAGTAGTGGTCATAAAGGAATAAAAAGCCATACAGAATGGTTTCTCTATAAAGGTCTGACACCAAGAAGAGAAACGTGTAAATGCTGAGGTCAGGCTTGAGTGAGAGATTTCAGTAGAGCGGTTCAACTTAAACACTCTCTTCCTATCGGTAAATATGACTGCCCACATCCCTTTCCCCTTTTCCTGTCGAAACTTCCTCCTGTTGAATTAATAAAGTTACAGCAACTCCAGCTCTCCAGGAAAGCAGCGGGCTGACGACAGACAGCGGTGGGAGGTAAACAAAACAAAGGGACCGACAAACGTGAGAACTCGCAGTGCTAATCTCATGCATGAAGTCAGAGATCGCTGGAAGGTCGGAGAAAACTAAATAAGCACAGATGACCACATTTCAAAGGTTGTGACCTGGATTACATTACATCGTTTCCATTCTAAAGTTTCAGGCCACAACTTTTGACAATTGAAGCAACAGCATGAATGTATTTTCATCTAAACAATTTCAAAAGATTCAAATCGATTTGACTATAAATACTTACTTTCACATTTTTAGCAGTTGATTAATTCTTTAATATTAGATCTTTAGACTAAAAAGCAATAAAGTACCTCACTGAATGTTTTTTATACATTATTAAAACTAATTAATTATTAATCGTGATTAATCACACTCAAAATAAAAAATTCCTTACATGCTAAAATTGTTTATATGATGTGTGTGTACTGTGTGTGTGTGTGTGTGTGTGTGTATATATTTGCATATAATTTATATCATATATAATCAATATAAATATTTTATATTAATCTAACATAATTTTTTAAATATATACATGTATGTTTGTAGTTAAATATACACAGTACACACACATATGTAAACATAAACTCTATTAATTATCATAATTATTATATTATATAAAAAAATAGGAATGAGAATAAGAAGAACAGTATAAATAAATATTAGATGATAATTATTTTTCATTTATTATTATTTAATATAAATGCAATGCATATTAGTTACTGGGAAAAAAAAGGAGAAAAAAAAAGTTATCAGTATTGCTGTGAAAGAAAGAAAAAAATCTGTCAAATAATATCAAGTTTGGCGGGAAATACCGACAGGGTGAAATGAATAAAGCCATGGATCAAGGCTTGGTAACAGAGTCTCTCTCTCTTGCTCTCTAGAGGGGCGTAATTGGGTTACGGAGCACAACCGCACCATTGTTTTTACAGTGGATGGATTGTACCAGCGACATGCCATTCTTACAAACGTATTTGAAGGCCGAAGGCATCTCGTTTGTTTGGCCGTTGCTGCTCTTGCGCCTCTTACTTTATTAAGATCTTAAAGGAGGGAGATGTTGGACTTCAAACATTGTAAAGAGCCCCTGATGTATTACGCATACTGTATGATGTATTTGTATACTTTCCAGATCAAAGCCAAGTGTAATACCATCAACTAACAATGCTGGGCATAAAAGTCTCGTGTTACGACCCAACCGAACACGCAGTGCTGTAGCGTATGCTAACAGGCTGCGTCTCATTAGCGGAAAACCGGCACTCAGCGACTGAACTGCAGAGATGTTTGACCTGATCGTGTTTCCTTCAGGGTTGCTGCTGCTCATTTCAAATGTTGATGGAGATTCCTCACACAGGACTTTCTGCTGGATTTTCATGTGAGCTCGTAGCTGCACTTGATCTGTGGCTTGTGGTTTCTGTGGAAAGGGCCTGTTTTCTGAGCCGTGTGCATTCGTTCCTCTGCTTTCACATATGGCTCCTATTCTACATATATTTGTCAGAGAAGCTGGGTGGAGAGCACCGCCCAAACACACTACAGCAGCACACATAAACTAGAGCTGTACATTTCCTGAGATGCTCGGGAAAAAGTTGCACTCTCGTGTGATTGTTACGGGGCTTACACAGTTGCTTCGGCTTTCCGTATGTTTGCTAGGGCATTTTTAGGGAATTATAGTGTGGTTGGTTAACATGCCATTGTTAAGTAGTTGCTAGAACATTCTATTTTGGTTTAAAATATTCTAAATGGTTGCGAGGGTGTTGGTTGTTCTGATTGGTTACTATGGTGTGGCTAGAATGTTCTTGGTGGTTGCTAAAGTGTTCTGGTGGTTGCTATGGCAAGTAGATGCTAGAATGGTCAAGGTGGTTATTAATATGTTGCAAATGGTTCCTAGATTGTTGCCTGTTCTGGGTGGTTACTAAGGTGTTGTTAGGTAGTTGCTAGAATGCTTCTGTGTTGCTGTAAAATGTTCTAAATGGTTGCTATAATGTTCTTGGTTGTTGCTAGGTGATTGCTAAAGTGTTCTGATGGTTACTAGGCGTTCTTAGGTAGTAGTTGATATAATGTTCTGCTATTAAGTGATTTCTATTGTATTATTGGTTGTTGCTAATATAAGTTATTCCTAGGTGAATACTAAAGCATACTTGGTGGTTACTACGCCATTGCTAATTACTAGAATGTTATAGTTTTCTGAATGGTTGCTAGGGTTAGGGTGATTGTTGCTAAGGTTTTCTGGGTGTTTAGTGTGGTGTTCTAAGTAGTTTTTAAAGTGTCTTAGGTGGTAACTAAGGTGTTGCTAGGTAGATGCTAGGATGTTTACCAATGAATGTCAAACAAACCTAAAAGGTAACCAATATGGATTGTTGCTCATATGATTTTTTCTTTTTTTTTTTCTTTAAATCACTGGCCAGATGAAAAAGAAACATTAAAACCAATAGAAAAGTAACAGCACACCTCTCTTTAAAAAAACATACAATCAGTCATGTCTGGAGCACAAACGGTGCAGGACGACACACACACAAGTTTGTTTAAATTCAGCTACACACGTAAAGAAAAGCACCCAGTTGAAATAACATCATCTCTGAGTTTAGGTCAAACGAGGATACGATAACCTTAGAAATCCTAAAATGTCTGCTGTTTGCAGTTCTCGGATCGTTTTATATGTCGTCTTGGGGTTAATTCGACCGCACACTTGGCCACGGGACTCGAGCGAAAGGGTCCAAATGACTTCCTGGCTTCTGCGAGGCTGGCGGAGCTCCGGCCAATGTCGTTCTAACTTTAGTATGGAAATAAAAAAAATGACATATGAAAGCAAACATAAGCGAATGTAAGGAAGGAGATATGGAACTTTTCTTGGACGGCCCGTCTTCTCTTTGTTTGTGTAAGTCACGGCACATGGTAAATGTCATTCCGCATTACGCCACCGCACGATTTGTATTTGGTTTGTATTTTTCTTGAAACTGCCCAAAGCCCGCCGGGAGGACGGGTGAGCCGAGGTGAGCTTACTGCTGGTTCCCAGGAGCCTCTTCCCATTAAAATTTTAAGACAAAACAGGGAAAATGCCACAAAGTACGGTCATATGAGAAAGACATTGTTCTTAAAGAGATGAACCAAAACAGGGATACAAACAGCTGGAAATCTGGTTATCTTTGAGGGAAACGGTCGGATGGGGAACGGAGCATTTTTACCTGAGCTGTTTGAAGCGTGGAGCCGTGATTAGTCTAACACACACACTCCATCGCCGACAGGGAGCCACAAATGCGATATCATGAGCTAACTTGAGCTCAGTCCATATCCTATTCCAGATGATATGTGGAGGGACGTTAAACAAATCTGTCCCAGAGCAGCTCATTAACAAATGTGCACCAAACTATAAAGTCTGTTTTTCTTTTGGGTGCATTACACACACAACACTATGTCCACAAATGCAAATGCTACTAACTATGCAAGCTCAATTGTATATGATTTTGAAATCTTAAATGCGTTAAAATGCGAGAACGCAACACGCTACTTTCCCAGCACAACTTGCTGAAGCAAACAGGATGAACAATTGCAATTTTACTGTACAAATTTGATGAAGTAGAATTAAAGGGATAGTTCAGAATTTTACAGTTGAACCACTGATGTCACATGACTGTTTTAACAAAGTCCTTACTTGCTTTTTGGGTTTTGAACATGGTAGTTGTGTTATGGTCTATGCAGGGTCAGAAAGCTAATCAAAAAATATCTTAATTTGTGTTCAGAAGATGAACAAAGCTCTTACAGGTTTGGAACGACATGAGGGTAAGCAATTAATGCCAATTTTTATGTTTAGGTAACCTATCAAAGAAACTGCCATTATCATACATGTGAATACATACACTTTTTGTACCTCTGAAGAACACGTGACAGAAATTTCTGCAAAAGTTGCTAGCATGACATTGTCTAAAAGTCTACAAATATAGCTTGGTCACTTTCAATATCTTTAAATTTCATCAAAAATTAAATACATGAAGAATGTGTGTATAAAATCTGTGCAAAGGTTTCTAGGAGGATATTAGTTTATGCAGCTGTATTGTGTGTGGTTGCTAGGATTTTGCTGTGTTTGGGTGTTGCTAGGTAGTTTTCTACGTTGTTAGGGTGTTGCTATGTGGTCACTAAGGTGTTAACCGTGGTCATTATGGCATTGCTAGGTAGTTGCTAAAATATGGTTACTAACTGAACCGAGTCACAAAAAGCCAATTGAAAAGTTTTAAAATATTCAAATAAAATATACTTTTTTTCATATATATTTGTAATATATAAAATGTATATGTAAATAAAGTAAATGAATACATTAAATAATTATTAAAAAGGTCATATGACGATGCTAAAAATAACATTATTTTGTGTGTTTTGGTCTAATGCAATTTTGGACAGGTCTTAACTTTAATAAAGAATATCTCTTAAGACTTTAGTCTTTGAAACTTACATATCTCACATATCTTACATATGCACAAACAGCTTGTAACATCATATGATCCTTTTAAATTACATTAAATTGATAAACTTGTACTTTAAGGAATCATCTGTGTTCAATTTCTTCAAATTTCAGTTCAGTAGATTCATTTTCTGATTCAAATTCAGCCAGTTCAATTCAATCTCACTCTGTTTCGTGCAGCTTGTGTTTTTAATGTAGAGGGCTTAATTTAATTTCGGCTCAACTAATTTCCAGAGCCATTTTCAACGTAGAAGAAAGCCGCAAACTACTATCCAGAAATTTCAGCTAAACTTGCGTGGAAGGAGGTCGCACGGACTTCAGTCGTAAGACGCTTCTGCAAGACTTGGGACAGATGATTAACCGTTTGGTACAGCCGCACAATGTCATAGTGGTGCAGGGCGGCAACTTTCATTGCGTTTATTTTACCCTACATAGGGCCTGTCAGAAAAAGCCCTGTAGCCTGCGGCCTGCTACCACTGCCAGCAGACGCTCACAGGAATCCTGTCCGCGCAAACACACACACACACACACACACACATCCTCCCTCGCTCGCTCTGTTTGCTCACAGCTGCCGGGCCTCCTCAGGGTTCATGCGAGGTAAAGATATGCTATATTATGCAACCGTGTATAGATTTTCCACCGCTGGAGGTTGGCCAACTTCCTGCTCGCTCAGAGACGGGCGACGAGAGCTGCCATGCCATGTGCTGCCGGGCCATGCCATGTGGCCACGAGTAACACTCCACACACGGTTGTTTACGATCTGCCGTCGTTCCTCGCTGCTGCTTTCTGTTTTCACGCAGCTCGGAAACATTCGCGCGCAGATCGTTTGGGTTGCTGCACAGCTACTTTCTACAGACTCTGGAAAAGTAAAAAAAAAAAAGAGACGCAGCTTTCCTCTTGCACATCCACACCCACCAACCCCCAAGACAGGAAAAGCGTCTCTGGCTGCACGGTTAACTCATGAGAGAAATACCTCGGGGTAAAATGTGTGCAACATTTCACTGTGAACCCATTTATGTTTTAGTTAATGATTTTTTTGGGGCTCAATAATCTTATCTGGATGAGAGTTCATTACTGAGGCTCGTCATAGGTCACAAACTTACTTTCTGAACCTCTTTCCACCGAACGTTTTACTGCATTTATGCAAATTTATAAGAAAACCTGTTTCTACCTCCTTAAAAAAAAAAAAAAGAGACTTTATATTCTTACGAGTTAGTTCTCTTAATTTCTCACAATTGCAACCTTATTTTTACATTTTATCTCATAATTGCAATATTTCACTATTTAGACTTTTTTTAATTTTCACATTTTGACACCAAGACTTGAATTGAGACTTTATTTTTTTATAAAAGTGATTTAATTTCTTACAATTGTAACTTACTCTGACTTCCTATCTCATAAATTTAACTGAATTTCTCACAATTTAGATTTTAATTCTTTCAACTGCAACTGTATTTCTCACATTGAGACTTTATTTTTTTATATTATTTTATATTTGTAACACAATCTCTCACAATCTTTTTTTATGCAACTCACTTCTCACATTAACACTATTTAAATATAATTTAAAAAACTTTGTATTTTAGAACTTAATTGCCTACAATGTAACTTTTTTTTTACAATTCTGACTATATTTCTCACAGTTGCAACCTAATTTCTTGTTATTGTGACTTTCTATCTCATAATTAGAACTTTATTACTCACAGTTGACATTTTATTTCTCACAGTTGTGAATTTAGGTGAGAATGTTGAGGTGGAAAAAGACTTCCATCTTATCTCAGATGTTTCTTCCACAGTTCCATGGAAGAAAATGTGGACACAAATGAGACAATTGCTGACATCTACAATCGATTTTTAAAGTAAATGAATGACATTGATGTGAAAAGCATAAATGTGAGGTTCTAGAAAACCCACGTGGGAGTACTGGGATCTTAATCTTGGAAATAAATATCTGAGAAGCAGAAGACATAAAAAATTCATCTTGATATGAAATGTCATTCGCAACTCATTTTTCTTCCCTTATTTGACATTCAGCAAAAAAAACATGAAAGACAGGATTTCACTGGAAAAGATTGAACAATAAAGAGTTAGAGTTACATACCAAGTGACTGAGAGGGTTGAATATGTTTTGTAATGTCAGCCAAAAAAGGAAAGCCATTGCATAGGGAGAGCAAGTTATTACATTTTGATGAAAGATTTTGATTTGAATTATGTGCTGCAATGAATCATACAAGAAAAGCACAGGAATGTGCATTTAAAAAGTAAATAGGGTTAGTTTTAATTGCATGATAAATTAAATCACATCGCCGTGTAGGAGAAACATTCGGATACAAACTCTCATTTGGGATTTTTCTTCTTATTCGCAGCGCACAAAAAAGAAATCTGGAACTCTTTAGGAAATCTAAATCAGCTCCAGCCAATCGTATTCCCTGACAACGTAAACAATAAACAGCCAATCACAGCTGTCGCTGCCGGGAAGGTGTGACGCACATGTGCGGCGGTGGGCGTGGCCAGGTTAAGAAGACATGTGCTAATGTGATGCAGGTTGACTGTCCGAGGCCATAAGGGTTAAGAGTCAGGCGAGGATCTGGCACACGTGGCCAGTGGTTTCTCCGTGCCGGCCGTGATATGTGCAGTCGCCACTAGATTGACACGGATGAGCAAAGAATGCACACCTGCGTCTCAGGCGCTTAAGTGTGTGCAGGTGCGAGGCTACGCACACGTGTGCGTCTGTCCAAATGCATTATGCATGAGGGTGGAGTGTTTTAAATTTGTGTTGTTCATTGACAAAAAGATGCAAAATAGAGGAAGCAAGCTAAGAGAAGCTAAGAGAAACAATGGACGTGGAGTTATATAATGTGCAATGGTGGAAACGGGTCTACTGGAGTTGTGCATAATTCAGAATTCACAATGCCTTTTAAATTTCAATCGAATTTGATTTTAGCAAATAGATAGATAGATAGATAGATAGATAGATAG
>JAUMHI010000035.1:2392844-2409698 GCA_032359435.1 Enteromius unitaeniatus
AAACTAAATGGTTAAGCTGGGAAAGGTGAGCAGGTGTGGGAGTATTTCAATAAATATATAACGGCGTGCTATAAATAAGTGTGACGTTTCAGATGAGCAACAAGGTAAATTCGTTTCGATGCAAGATAAATCATATCCCATTTAAAGTCTAAACCTGTCAGGGTTATGCAGTCGGGCTCTTTTTGTCGTCTCGGTTTTAATTAATTCAACGCGCGCCAGATGCGTTTCAAGGTAAACTCGCAAAGGTCGTCTTATTTGCGGGGATTCCGCGTTAATTACGGCTGTTTTGATTAATTCAGCATGCACGGGATGTAAAACAGAAGAAAGACCTCCAAACGACCTGGAAGAGACACGCGTTGACCTTCAGTGAAGCCCTGATGCGCGCGGAGACGCACCTGCCTACTGCATTATCAGGAGAATCACAGACACACTCAATCAAATGATTCATGAATAATTGTGCTAATAAAATAGCATATATTGCATAAAGACTTTTATACAGAAAATATTTAGTTTTACCATTTATAATCGTTCTTTTATAGATTTTTATATATATATATTGCAATGTTATCTCTTTACATAACAAATGCACATGGTGGTACTTCTTTTGTAGGCTCTCTCAAAATACTACTATTATTTTACTATTTATGGCCATACAGTAAAAAAACAATAAATCAAAAAGTTATGAAACGAATTCTCCTCAGTAAATCACTTCGATTCAGTTTTTCATTTGCCATCATTTTCTATATTTAGCCTTTTATGTTTTTGCATTTCTGGAAGCATGCCATAGCATGTTTTCCATTAAGCCAATAAATGTAATCAATAAAAAAAAAGATGAGTAATTAGCTTACTAATATTCGTTGGTGTGTTAAAAAAGCAACCACCATCAGAATTATTTACAGTATTTACAGTTCACATTATTTCTTAATATAAATAAATTAAATTAATATCTACAATATATCTACATATATACCCTAAAATACTAAGAACATATTTGGGAATTGCAAACAATGTTCATATACATTTATATTATATAATATTATATTAAACGGGCTGTAAGACGAGCAATTGTTGCTCTTTTGATTTGCTGTATTTGTATATTTAATTGATTGAATATAGGCTAAGATTTCACGATGTTAAAGGTTTTATATCATCTAACTGCCTTAAATCTCATCGAAGAGGGGGAAATAAAAAAAATCAACAAATGTGTTACCGATTCATTTTAAACGAAATTATATTAAAGAATGTAATTATTAAATAAGCTTTTATTATGCTGACGGTTTCATTATTTAACTTGATGAAGAGCACGTGTGGGAGAGGAAAAAAGATACTGGGCTGTGTAGAATTAAAATAATCACAACTCATATACACTCGCCATTTAAATTACGGGCGTAATAATAAAAGAAGGCAAATGTTAAACTGTCCACAAATGAAATTGACATGAGAATAGAGTGGAGAGTTTGGATTTATTTCTTCAGAGGAATGTAAACACTAGAATGCAGATGATTACAATTAAATAAAGCGCGGGGGAAAATGAGCACTGACTGAATCATCGGCTACTGATGCTGTCATATTCTCCCGAGCATTTCTGAACGGTAAGATCACAACTCAAGCAAGAACACGAGGAGGATGTGCAGGTGCTTTTCAGACGGACTGAAGAAGAGCTTCTACTGAGACATTAAATAAAGACAATAAGCATGACTGTGATTATAACAGGTGGACTAAACGTCGCGTCATTGATTTTACCTCCACTGCAAACGCTCAGAAAGACAGAAAAGAAAAGACGTATCTATCAGGGTTACAACAACAACTGATCTTTATTAAAACCGACAATATGTTTAAAATATTCAAAGATATTTACATGCAAATGTCTCCAAAAAAAAGGCTTGGAAGAAAAAAAATAACACCTAAAGGCCAAAAATGTAATTCCTTGCAGCTGTAGTAATAATTTATAAATGATAATTTTTCATATATTTATTATTCATTCATTTTAGCAAAAATGTTCGTGTACAGTTCATCAAAACACATTTTATTGTCAGATATCAGACCGTTCATATTACAGCTGAATGCTACAAAATGAACTCATCATAAGACTGATTTTTGTATAAGTTCAGAAATCAACAAATAAAAAAAAATGCAAGCTTTACTAAAACTAAAACAAATGTGGAAAATGTCACTGTAGAGCAAATTATTTAACCCTGGTTTATATATAAGATCTAGACGTATGATTTAAGATGAAGCGTACAAATAAAAGAAAGTTTTTGTTAAAGTTTCCTTCTTTTTTTTCTTTCTTTCTTTAGATAATGTCTGCTTCGCTCTTCTCTGAATCACTTCAAACAGGAGGGTCATTTATTTCATGCGGTGCAGATTGAATTTAGGCTCTGCTGCCTGTTCCTTGGCTTGGCTTTAACTTCTGACTGCCTGTCTTTAATTTAGCAGGGCTACTCGTAGCTGAAAAGACAGCCATAAAGCTCAGATTCAGCTAAGCAACGGCCGGGGCCAGGAATGCTGACCTTGGGCCAACGACTGAGGTAAAGCACAGCTATAATCACACATCCCTCAACCTACAGCTAAAGCATCTGAGCCGTGAATATGCCTAGATTAACCATTACACCTCCTCATGTCCAGACATCTACGGTATGTTACAGAGCATAATCTACACCGTGTGCTGCATGGACCAAGCGTCTCTATTAATATTTTTCACCTTACAGATAATAAAATCCTAAATACTTTCACCGAGGGAGGAATCTGAACCCCATAAAGAATTGGGGTTTAATCACTCAAAACACACCAGCAACCACCTAAAAATGGCCTGACACTCACTGCGTTTGAATGTTTAGTGCTAATGAAATGTGTACCAAATTATAATTGCACAAGAAAAACAGACAGCGTAATATCAAGGTTTAAGGTAATTCAATATTTCGAATTTAGAAAAACATAACTTATTTGTTTTAACAATTCATTTAAATAATTGGGTCAATAATTGAATTAATTTTACATTTTATCAAAATAACTATTTATAATAAGACAGGAAACCAGACAAGACTGACATACACTAATAAAATAAAAAAGCGCATGTAAAGTATGCAACTTACATTTAAAGGCTGATTGAAAATGCTCAAATTAATTTATCATCACTATATGGATATATCATACTTGTACATGTAAAATAGACAATGTAATATAATATGGATATCGTAAAATGAAATAAATAAAGTAAAAACAGTTGAATGTATATCAGGTAGTGTGAAATATAATATTTCCCACAAGACATTTACACTTATAAAGGCAATTTCTCAATAACAAAACTGTTTTTTTACATTTTTTTTTATTTATTAAAATGATTTTTTCCTAGAATAAAATAACCGAACAAGACTGACGCACACTAATGAATCATACTTGTATGTAAAAAGGAAAGTGTAATAAACATGAGGTTACTGAAAAATAAAATAAATGAGGAAAAGTTGAATGTATATCTAATATAGTGTAATATGACCCAAGAAACCTCTATACCTATTAGGGCAAATTCTCAAAAATTGTTTCTTGTACTTTAGCAATTAAATTGTATAGTTTGATTAATAAGTCAATTCACTTTGAAATCAAATGATTGTTATAGGACACTGTAAGAGAGAAAGCGAAGACATGAAGAGCCGGCAGTGCACATTCACAGACAGGAGAGAAAAAATGTCCGAAATGTTTTACCTTCAAAGCAAAGTGTGCTAACCTTTGTGGGCTCGGGGGTAAAAAGGCCCAGGGAACTCTACCTAATTTAAATGTTCAAAGTGCCCTTCATCTTAAAGGTGTATGTTGCTGTCCCCTGAAGAGCACACGCTTAATCTGGCAAAGGCTGACAAGACTTTCAAAGCGTTTTGAAAAGTGGAGCGAAGCAGATAAGCCAATAAGACGTGGCGAGATCAAACTATCTGACCATTACAGGAAAAGCTTTACAATATATCAAAGGTACTTTAATAAAGGTTTCATCAGTTTATTTGAGCTAACACTGGTCTGTAATACCATAATGCATAACCTAAACTAGTACATGTGTGGCTAATGCATCATAGAAGCGGGATATAAAATGGCAATGCTGTAAAAGAAAAAAGCCCAAGCTGACCTGAGTAAGTCAGGTAGATCACGTACGCTCAGTGTTGAGATAAACAACGGAACGCTGCGCCGTGATTGGTCAGTGGCTGTGAGGCTCCATCAGGATTGGAGCAGAACGCAGCTCTCTCACCTTATCAGGTTGATGCACAGCATTGCTGCAGGAGAGCGAGTCTCTGGAGGAAACGCCTGCAAGCGCCACGCTTATCTTACACCAGCAAGAGGGCTTTACGCCTCTGATTACGAGAGAGAGAGAGAGAGAGAGAGAGAGTTGAACTCATGCACACCTTCAGGAGACTGTGTGTTCTGGGTTGACAATATAATGTACGTCTAATATATATTGCATGTTTTGACTCAAGTGTAATGCGCACTTTTCATTAGGAGGAGATTATTTGAATATACAGAAGGTTTTTTTTCGTAAATATAAAGTTTAAATATTTAAAACACTACCGATAAAAGGTTTGAGGTCTGTATGATTTGTTTTTGAAATAAATTAATACTTTTGTTTAGCAAGAATGCATTAAGTTGATTCAAGGTGACAGTAAAAACGGCTCTGGGTACCTTAGCAACTGGCAAATGCACAGTAACCCGCATAGCAGCACATTAGCAACAACCCCAAATACCCTAGCAACCACATAGCAACATCCTAGCAACCATGTACTGTAGAACTTTCTGGCTAGGCTTTTTCAAGCCACTTTAAAGGGTTGGTTCACCCAAAAATGAAAATTGAAATGATCCCAGATCCAGAAACGTAGTGAAAACATCAGGAAAACTGTGACATCAGTGACTCAACTTCAGCTAGAAGAAAGAGTACGCCTACGTTGTGACACTCTCTAAAAGGTAAGTAAGTCACGGGAGAAGAATATTAGTGCAAATTATGTTATTTTTGTTTTCCTTCTCTCGTAGCATCTTAAAACTGAAGTTGATCCACTGATGTCACATGGACCGTTTTACCTGGGATCATTTCAGTTGTGTTGCTGTCTATGGAGGGTCTGATAGCTCTCTGATATCATCAAAAATATCTGAATTTGTGTTCTGAAGATGAAGGTCATGACATGAGGTGAGTAATTAATGACAGAATTTTCATTCTTGGGTGAACTAACCCTTTAAAGTTAGTCTACGAACTTTACTATCTAGTTTGATTTTTTTATTCATCAAAAGAATCATGAAAAAAATGTATATTACAATTTACACAGCTGTTTTCAATAATAAAAAAATTATAAAAATAATAAGACATTTTTTTCTTGAGCAGCAAATCAGCATATTAGAGTGATTAGGATCATGTGGCACTAAAGACTGGAGAAATGATCCTGAAAATTCAGCTTTGACCACAAGAATTAATTATATTTTAAAATATATTCAAATAGAAGTTATTTTAAATTGTAAAATTTGTTCAATACTGTATATTGGGTTTTTTTTTTACAGCATAGGTGAGCATATGAGGATTCTTTACAGTTTTACCAACCCCAAACTCTTGAAAGGTGGCGTACAACATATAAATAAAAAATGTTCTCATTCAAAACTCGCCATCATGTCGCTAGGATGCTGTGGGTGGTTGCCAAGTCGTTACTATGCAGTTGCTAGGGTGTTCTGGGTCGTTGGACACTGGCCCAATTCAAAAGAGCCCACTTCATGTCTCTGTGATTATCTGATCTCGGAGATATGCTTTGAGTGCCTCCCATTTTCATTCGCTTTATCAATCACAAGGCAAAGTCTAAAGTTTGATACTGCAAATCAATAATAGTGATGCATGCTTTAGGAAAACTTTGAATATTTGACTTGCATGCTAATAGAGAAAGAAAAGATTAGAACGAAACAAAAAACAAGAAATGCAATGCGTTGGCCTTAATATGCATATTAGTGCAGAAGGGTCAAAAAAAAGTCAAGATCAAATCCATCAGATGGGTTGGCTAGGATGTCCAGTTTGTGTGTGTGTGTGTGTGTGTGTGTGTGTAGTGCTGCATCTGGTCTGGATCCAGGCTGGTCCAGGGGGATGCAGAGCATTAAAGCCAGTGGCTGCTGGGGGAGAGGGGTTGTCCTCCCCTGGAGAGACTGAAAGAGGAGGCCTGCTATAATCTGCTTCCCTGGCTCTTCATGAAAGAGAGCAGAGGACACACACACCAGAGACTGACCCCCTCCTCCAGCTCCAGCCTTTCTCATCTGTTATCACCATACACCTCTCCTGCCCCATCTACCGTTCTGCTCCTTCCCTCCAATTCTTCCCCAATCCTCATCTGTCTTCCCTTCCCGGCTTAGTTCTTCAGTGCTAAAACCTGCTCCAGCCTTTTTAATCTCACAGTCTCCATCCTTCAAGACTTTTTGCTTGGTACACAGAAGACGTCCTATAAATGCACAATGTAAAACGTGCTGGTGCTTCCAAGAACCCTGTTTAATTGCTCACAGGTTGAGCTTTCATAGTTCAGCCAATAGTCAACTTAAAGTGACAGCATAGAGCTATAAAAGAGCATATGCTCTTTGATGAGAAATGTTCAAGTTCACAATGAATTTTTTAGATATTATTGATTTTTCTCAGTAGAAACAGAAGGAGATTTTAGCAAAGTCTGTGTAATTTTTATCAGTGTTTAGGAGAAACAACTAAAATGTTAACCAGATTGAATTAGGGACCTATTTTGTGTGGGAAGAAACCTATACGTAAATATGAAGTACCTATAAATGCATAATCAAAAATGTATTTAATCTCAAAAGATTGAAAAAGGTATTTCCAATGGAACCACTAAAGAGACTCTAAATCTATTATTGGTCCATTTTGTTTGCTAATTTGTTAATATTACCTCCAAAACCTCTAAATGGTGGACCAGTTTTTATCAGATCTCATTAGGGATTTTTCTTTCTACGGGAAGAAACAAATATAAAGGAGTATAGAAATGCTTCATCAATCATTTTCTGGGGTAAGAAACCAATATGTTTCTATGAAGAGCCTATAAATTTATCATCACAAACATGTTTAATCTCCAAAGAACCATAAATACAATCCCACTGTGCCCCAAAGAACCTATCATTTTTAAATAAACACATTTTTTAAATAAATACAAAATCACTTTAACTGGTGGGCCATTTTTTGTCAGGTCTCAGTGGGTAAAAAAATAAAAAATTAATCTCCAAATAACCACAAACAATTCCAAAAAGTGATTATTGGCTTATTGTGTTTGCTTGGGGATTGTGTGTGAGTAGAAACCAGTATGTCAATATGAAGAATCTATAAATGAGTCATGTTGAACCTCCAAAGAACCATAAAAACCATTCCAATGTGCTCAAAAAACCCCACCAAACCTTATTTTTAAAAGCAAACATCTCAACTGATCATTGCTTCATTCTGCTCGCTTATGAAATCCAAATGATTGACCAGCTTTAGTCAGATAAAATCCATCTTATGAATGAAATTTGTTTTTTCGCAGGATTTCTCCGTATATCTCATGGGGTGTGATAATGATGATACTTTCTGGGATCGTCTTCCCTTTTCTCTGGCTTTTCTGTCGGCTGTCTTTCACAACTCCTTATTTGGTGGAATCAGGCCACAGAGTCTGGCCTAGTCTCACGGTTCCTCTCTTCCACCATCTCATCGAGGGGAGGGGCTTCCTTGGCAGTGGCAAGCTCTGTTTGGTAGAATGGGTCCAAATTAACATGAATATTCATGAGCCCACCCCTCCCTCCCCTTTCCTAACAGCGCATCAACACTTGGTAGCAGCACATGGCGGGACAGCTGTTGCAGGCCAAAGCGGGCATCTGTGCACAGAGAGACAGAGATATGGACCGCGCGAGAGGAAGAGGTGTGGACATCTGTAGCCAGGGATTGACAAACGCTTGGATGGATGAAGAAGAGAGGCAAGGCGAGAAGGAAAAAGAGAGGAAGTTGGACTAGGACAAGGGAGCAGGATTATTTGAACAGATGACAGGGATGTGCTAGTGAGGAAGAGATCGCTGGAGGATTGGAGAAAGATGAAGCGGCCAGGAGTTGCTGGAATATGTTAATATCCATTCTTGCATTAAAAACTAAGAATTCTATAATAAAAGGACCTTTTATAGATGGAAAAGTTTCTGCCATGGTGATATTGATATATGGTTGCTAGGTCAAAAAAAGACCACCACTGTGATCTTTTGGTCTCTAGATGTGGCTCAAGTCCCTTGTTCAGTGCAGATCTATGGGAGTTTTTCACCTGTTTTATCGTTCATCAAGTGAAAATCGTGAGTCTGGGCATTTAGAAACATAACAGCAAACCTCTTCACATAATGTGAGGAATATTCAGACCACTAAACCTAAATATTCTCTAGTAAAAGTTCTTCAATGCTGTTCTAAGACCTTGAAGCGAAGAACCATTTTTAGTGACCGTCTTCTAAAATACTCAGGGTTAGGGGTTTGTTGAGATCCCTAAGCCTAAGTTTTGTCTTAGTAAAGCCCACTAATAAAAGTTCCTCAGTGGTTATTTAGCACTTTGAGGTGAATAACCATTTTTTAGAAGGCCATTCACACAGAAAGCGCAAGATGCAAGCAGTGAAATTGAGAAAATAAAAACTTGAGATATGTTTTTAAAACTTGATCTTGTTTCCACTTGAGCGCCACGTTTTTAGAATTTGAGCATTAAACGCTGTAAAAGACTCAATACATGAATGTAGTGGTCAAACCTACCATATATATACTGTACATAAAAAATTAAAGGTAGCGCAGTGAAATGCAAAACATTCTTATTGAACAGCCTCTGATTTGACTATGAACTGTTGTGGAGGCTTAATAAGTTCTTGATGTTCTAGATCAGTCTGTTGATTTCCGGCTTCTTTAAAGCACCGATGGATGATGATCCATAAAACTAGAGAATAGAGGGTCTGTGGAACTCAAACAGTAAAAGCCCTTTTGGTTCCAACTGGAACTGAAACCAAACTTGCTCAACCTCTAGAAACCCCCTATTCACACAAAGCCGTTTGCTTTAGAATCTCCCTTTTTCCTATGATTTTGCCACCCTTCAACATTAAACTCCAGTGTGCTCTGTTTTTCCTCAAAAGACTCTCCACCAGTCTTATTCCTTCCACACACACACACACACACACTGGGCGCCTGGTTCTCGCTGCCCTACATAGGCAGTAGCACAGCAGGCAGTCTCAATGAAAGGCCCATGAGGTTTAAACTGTGTCAGATCCCCCGATAAGGCTCTGTATACAGAAGTCTCTGAAATCCCTCATCTGAGGACCCTCTGTGTTTAGGGGTTGTGCTTTACATCGCTTTCCATGATTAATTAGACTTAATTGAAAAGGGGAAAGTAGCACAAAAATGTAAATATTCTCAGATCCAACATGGGCAAACCAACAATAATGCATTGTTTTGATAAAAAAAACAAAAAAGATGGCGTTTTGAAGCAGAAAATTTAATTTTTAATTAGGATATTGTTTTTAATAAACCCAATTTAATTTATACCTCATTACACAGTTTTGAGCTTAATTAAATTAAATGATTAGTTAACCAAATATAATTTAATATTAAATAGTACTAATTAATTTAATTATTAATTAATAATAATTATATGATCAGATTTTTGTCTCTCCAAGAAGGCCATATAAAAAAAGGATCGAAGCAAGGGAAACTGTATGTTCTTGCTATTTTATACAACCAATAGTATAAAAGGTGAACTTAAATGCTTATTAAATCAGAAAAATAGAGCAAGCAGAACGCAATAACAATTCAACAGACAGCAAACTCATTCCCCGGCAACTTTCAACAAACTTCATCCAAAAAAGAAAGCACAAGCAGCAACAAATCTAGATAGATAGATGGATAGAAGGTAAACTGATTGATTGCGGTCTGGTGTAAAATGAGTTTCAGGAAGTGGTAAAAAAGTGGGAAAGAGTGTGCTAAGCGAGTGAAAGAGAGCAGAAAGAAAGAGAGGGTGGTCATACCATCAGCCACGACCTGGCAGAGAAGTCATAACACAGCTGCCACCTGAACCCTGGGTCATGCTGCCTGTCCAGTGCCATTCCCGCGCCCTCCTGCCAGAAGAAATCCTCTTCCTGGGATGGCGGAAAAAATTAATAAATAAAAAGAAGAACGCAGAGCGAGCACCAATCAGAAGGAGCATGCGGGCAGGATGCAGCCAGCATGCATGCCTGTGTTTGTGTGAGTATGTGTTAGCGAGAGGGAGAGAGGACTTTGACATAGAAAACGCCAGGAAGTGCAATCCGGGCAGCTGTAGCCATACGGAGCAGCGCCAGCCGCCCGCCTGCCATCAGCAGACGCACTGACATACCGATCCTACACAGCCAACCAACACTGGGCTCTGGGTGTCAGCAGAGTGTTTGTGTGAACATACAGAGACAAATATTGACTTCAGAGACAGCGTTTACAGGAGCAACATGCTTCAGGCTGGTCCATCTACACATTTCCTACATTTACCTGACTCTCTTTTCATTTCAATTGACTTCAGTCGAATTCGATTGCCAATACTACAGCACAAACATATTGTGTTTGCTCGTTTCGGGCTGCCTGACGCAGGCTCTTATGAAAGCATCAAATGAGGCCTGTTGTATGCGATAACCGGAAGCCGGTGTGTGTTTTCAGATCGTTTGGCTGGATGAATCGTGATCCTGTAATAACCTTAAGTATATTTTACAGAGAACTTGTGAAATGATCTAGCAAATAAATAAAACCGTTCCCTGACAATAAATATTAGGAGGCCTGACAATAAATGTTAGGCTAGAAATCTGAAAATATAAATCAGTTTAAAAAAAAGTGTAAAACGAGCATTAATTTGAAAAAAAAAATAATAATAATTTATACATTTTAAAAAAATCTATATTTTTCAATTAATAAAACTATATATAAATTAAAATACATAAAATGATAAAGTAAAAAATTTATATAAAGCTTTTCAATTATATAAAATATAATGTAAAATATTCTGAAATTTATTAGGTAAAATAAAAATGTAAAACATAAAAGACAAATAGATTTAATGCTGTTTGTGTTAATTAAAATATGTGACTGAAATGAAAATACATAAAATAATAAATGAAAATATTTTTAAATGTACTCAGTTATAGAAATAAATACAAAAGTAAACACAAAACATATTTAATGTATATAAATAAATCAAATAAAAATATAAAGCAAATATTGTTTCTGTTATTTAATTATATAAATGACATTTTGATATACATGATCTTTAGTTAGTTTAGTTATTTAAAATATACAGTATAAAAAAAATACAAAAATGATATTTAATGTATTTTAAATGATTTCAGTAACAATATATAAATGAAATAAACATGAATTGATGAAATGTTTTTAACCAATTTAAATTTGAAATACATAAAAACACAAAATAATAAATACAAACTTCATTTCAAATGCTTGTGATTATATTAAATACTGTCGTTTTAAAATAAATACTATAAAACTCTCGACCACATTGTTTGAAGTAGGTATTAATGTACCATGATGAGAAAGCTATATCCATATGGTAATTATTTAGTGAGTAATGACGGTTACCATGGTAAATGCTCATGCTGCAGTCGCTAATGAAAAATGTAAAGAACAAGCAGGCGTCCTACGGGTTTCTTTAGGTTAGGAGCAGCATGTCAATTCCTCCTTCTTATTTATTTATTTTTTAATTAAGTAGCATTCCTCAGTTCAGACTAGTTCATTGAAATATTTGCGTGCTGATTATCTGATTATCCTCGTCCAGCCGCATCTAAACGGTGCAGTCATGCATGCATGTAATGTGTGAAAGTGAATAACAGAGCACATGCAGTCCTGGGAGCAGCAGCGCTCTTTAGAGACGCACAAAGCTGTGATGAGGACCCTGCGTGTCAGATGAGGGACAATTATAAGTCTGCTTATGGTGCGATGGCTGCTAGCGCAGGACTTGGCACGGCTCCTTAATTTAAGGGAATTAAAACACGCTAAACAAGACTTCTTTGTGTGCGTGTGGGAGACTGTGTGATGCAGGACTGGCACTAAGCTGGCATGGCGTCAGAGAGAGAGAGAGAGAGAGAGAATAGATAACCTCGGGTAATATGGAAATCACAGGAGAAGAGATGTTACACTGTGACCCGCTTCAGTTGTGAATGCAGAAATACTGCGGCCTGTTATAGTTCAGAAATGTACTTGTACCCAACCCATCATGTACAGAAGGTACAAATATTATAAGTCTTAATGATATGATTTAAATTTTCATTTACTCAATGACATTATATGTGACCCTGGAGCATAAGCAGCAGAGTTTGTTTGTAGAAGCAGCTAATAATACATTGTGCGGGTCAAAATTATCCATTTTTCATTTATGTCAAAAATCATTAGGATATTAAGTAAAGGTAATTTTCCATTAAGACATTTTGTAAATTTCCTATTTTAAATACGTCAAAACGTACTTTATTTGGACATTTTTTTAGCACCCTCAGATTCCTGATTTTCAAAGATCCCAACCAAATATTATCCTATCATAACAAACCATAACTTAAAGAACAGCTTATTTATTTAGGTGATGTATAAATCTCAATTTAAAAAAAATTTTTTAAAGCCTGTGTACGGTGGACCTCAACGTCCTGCAAATAGAAAAAGCACCAGCAAATAAAAAAAACCCATCTTCATCAGTTTACAGCAGGCACTGCAAATGCTCACAACACAACCAGATAAAGGATTTTATTTGCACTGCGTTTCTCTATTTGGTTGTGTTGTGAGCATGTGCAGCGTACGTGTTGTCAAATCAATTAAGTTCTTGCTTTTTTTCATTTTTGCAGTGCGTTTCTTTATTCAGTGAGAATTAGTGGTGTGTGTGTGTGTGTCAGCCAGCGTACTTGTGACTGGTCCAGGGTCACAAATAACTGACGACTGCAACTGAATTTTTTTTAATGAAAGCAGGTAGATTTTAGATACCGAAACCAAACCATGCCAATCAGAAATAACATTTTTGTTTGTTTTCATTTGTTTTTCAGGTCAATAATCTTAATCAAATTTACATTCTTGAATTTAGCCAAAGTGCCTTACAAATGAAATCTAAAAGTGGCACCATTTCTGAAGTGAAAATGCATTGTTGATTTTCTAGCTCTGAAATATGGATAACAGATAATGCTATGTTCACCTTCAAAGCTTTATTCGTGAGCTTTTGAAACTTTTTGTTCTTTTTTTGTTCAGTCAGCCAAAATGGTTCATTCACTGGTGTCAGTGCTTCATGGTCCTGAGATGAGTTGATTAAGAGATTTCCAGTCGGTTAACATCTCACGAGGAGGGCAGCGGGAAGTCAATTTTAAAATTTTTTTTAACCATCTATTCAAATGTTCACAACGTCAACATTTCAGACTGACACTGACCCCGTAAAGATCACCAGATTTCATCATACTGCATGCACTGCTGAAATACTACTGATGTTCATGCTGTTGTTTTCCCACCAAAAATGCCCCTTCCTAGAAGACAATGTCATTAAGGAATTCGTTAAAATCTATTATTAAGGAATCTTTTTAAAACAAACCAAACAATGCCATTACTTCAATGTAAGTGTAACTTTAGATCATTTGTGTAATAAGCAGTAAGCATTACAATTCTGATGTTTAAGGATCAAGTTGATGGTAATTTTTGCCATAAAATTAGACTAACATACTGCAAATAAAACCATAAAAAATGGTGTTGTCTTTTAAACTTTCATGTAAAATTTTCTCTCACATTTTTCATTTGTCTGTAAGGGGATAGGTAAATGTAAAAAAATCTATTGTAAATAATACATAAATTAAATTAATAATTAATAAATAATTAAATTAAATTAATTGCTGTTTAAAACTGTTGTTCCTTTTAGCAGATTTTGACTCATTTCTGTGTGAAAGAAAAAAAACCCATCCATGTCTGTATCCATCAAAGATTGATAGTTCGTAAGGCTTGCAAAATAAGTCTTGGGTGTTGTTGCTTGCAAAGGTTTCGCGGTGGAGTGAGTATTTAATAAAAGAGTACGAAGACAAACAACTGGACAAATGTGCAATGATCAATCATTCACGACAGGACCAGAAACATACATTAAGAAACTAAATGTTTGATTCCTGGGTAATTTAAGCTATGTGAGACTAACCTCAACGGATCGCACCCCTAAATTTCCCTAAATAGGACTTAAAAAGCAGTAAAGTCAGCGTATAATTCTCACTGTTTCTGGGTAATTTGCACATAGAAACTGTAAACACTAAACTCTGCGTTTCTCTCTGAGCCTAATTTGTGAATCCACTGGTTTCACTTACTAAATCTCAAAGGTTTCTGGGCAACGTGGGTTAAAAAAAAAAAAAAAAAAAAGTTACCATGGCATTTGTTTGGCACAGCAGCACCCGTGCCGTGCCCAGGACAGGAGGGTTACCATGGCATCAGCAAGCGCCTCATAAAGCAAATGATTGTTGGGGGGTTTGTGTGAGCGTGTTTTCTGCGTGGCTCTCTCGCCCCGAATACCTAAATGTTATGCCAGCATCCTTTAAATACTAAAGGGCACGGGATAATGCCAGGCTGCTTCTTATCCTCGCTAGCTTACCATTGCTGTCTTTCCACTGGAAATCATTTATCTATCTGTCCGTCCATCTGTCTATCTCTCGAGCGCTCACCTCACACTTGTGGCACGGCCTGCCAGCTCATCTGCCACTTGATTCGTCTCCAGCTGCCTTCACCCAACAGCAAAACCCATTTAATAAAAGTGCACGTCAAAAGACATCCAGCCAAAGTCTTGATCAATGATGGGCGATACCTCGCAGCAAGGAAAGCGCTTTTCTGATGCGAGGATCTGGAAAATGCGCATTTCTTATATACGCAAGACAGCCAAAACATGTAAAAGGTGTGTTTTCGGGCCGAATGCAGATATTCCCGAAGCTGTGCAGAGCTAGAACAACACCTGTCCGAGCACCTGCTTCATTAAGAAACTGATTATACAGATCCCACAAAATGCTGACTTAATTGATGTATGACATTATGAACAGACACAATAATGCATAATCCCTCAGATTGCAGGAACGCAGTTGAACCGAGACCACAAACGCGGCGAAATCAGAAAGACGTTATTGTAGAAATTGCAAAGCTCCAAATATTTAGCTCTGCCCAGAGGAAAAATAATATGCAAAATAAAAATATTTAAACTATAAAGCGTGGAAAATAAAGTCTTGTTGGGGGAAAAAACTGCACAGGATGTGATGCATGAATGTAATAAAATTTTATCAAGTTAAATCAAATTCAAATAGCCAAATTATCTACCTCCACTGACAATGCATGAAATAGTAGTAAATTATAAACTGTGCGAGAATCAAACAAAAGGTTAAAACAATATGTATATATATATGTTTTTTTTTTGTTTTTTTTTATTATTATTATTTATTTTTATTTTTTTAATTGCAAGAACATATCTGAGCTCTAACGCTGCAACATAAAGATGTGTAGAAATGACAAGATTTTAAATATTTAAGCCTGTCCAGAGGAACATAAAAGAAATAAAATTACATTAAATTAAATCATGAAATAAAATAATCGTTACAAATTGTTTATAAATTTTATATCTGCTTGGATAAAAGAGATGGAGTCTTTATTTCCGTTCACCTATAAACTAACCTACTTATAGAGCTAAATATTAAATATGTATTTTCCACAGACATTTTCTTTCTTTTATCAGACAGTACACTTCAGTTTTTTGATTGACATGTGCATGCATGAGCATTCAGAAAACAAACAGAAGCTGCACGCTACATTTCATGAAAACAGCCTAAAGACCTAGCCACAAAAATTTGTCACGTTACTGAAGAGTGAGAGAACCCATTTACAATGCACTTTCCATTCAAACCTGTCCTCACAGACACTATTTATCAGCGCAATATTTCACACATCTGACCTCTGACAGTCTAACCAGATGTGAAAGAAAAAAAAGACTTACCATTTGGATAAAACCTGAACAGTTCTTTTAAAGGAATTATTTATCTACATGCAATTAGCCGTACTGCATTTGAGATGTTATACAGCTGAGCTATTTTGCCCTTGAAAGTCACAAATAAATAAATACATGTCCGACATAAATGACATATATGTGAGAAGTAAAGACTAAGCTTTCCGTTTCGTTTGGATACATTTAGAAACGGATGTTAAAAGAATAGAATTGAATAGGGTTCTTTCAAAAACTGAAACAAATGTCTTCAATTTGGCGTTTCTGATTAAATCAAGAGAATCAATTTCTTAGAAATGTTTAGGTAATAGATTTGAGTAACATTACACAGGTCAGCATAAGGAGTCCATCATGCCGTTTTATTCCTCAGTTGGTTTTAATACAGCCTAATGCATCTCTTATGTGTTGATGATCACTACAAAGCAAAAAGCACATGTTTAGTGTAACGTATCATGAGGACATTCCTGCAAAATCTGAAGACAAACATTTGGATAAATATTCAGAATAAAGAAACGAGACAGAAAACCTCCATGTAAACGGTTCCTCTCACTGATAATGATTTTGGAAAATATTAATTTGAAATATATATACTTAAATTCTACAAAACTGACTTAAATAAATCAATCTTAAAACATAATCATTAATTATGAAATTATTTAAGCACTATTTCTTTAACATTGCTACGAAATAAGGTTTCTGTTATCGATAGTGTTTTAAAACACTGAATTACGCTCGATTATTATTCAGGGTTTCACTACATGCATATTTATAATGCAGTCTAGTTAAATACAGTTAAGCAGTAAAATGTTCCATGTCATTTTCATTCTCAATTAAAGTGCACATTTCAATGTGTTTGGAATTGAAACACGAC